>JARHVA010002944.1:977500-1065000 GCA_037957365.1 Torreya grandis | reverse complement strand
TATTAACATGCAATGTTATCATCTACACCCCCCTCTCTAATGATACTCTCCCCCTCTACTACCTATGAGGGTAGGATAGTCCTTTAACCACCTCAATCAAATGAATGGGCAGTTAGTCTAGAATCATAATCATCATCAACATATGATCATAAATAAATTGTTGAGTGAAAATAATATAAAAATGAAATTAATCATCATGATCATAAATCATAATAAAACATATACAACAGCTATCCATCAAGATATTGATCATAAAACCAATAATATAAATGTCAAGCATACATCAAATATATATCCAAATTAGACATAAAATTATAACTAAAAATCAATAGTCTCATAAACCATTATTCAATTCTTAAATAGTTTTTTAGAGGAAGTTAGATGTGACAAAAAATCATACACCTTTCCTTTACAAATATGTGAAATCATATTCTTCACTCTCATTTCTCCACATATCAAGGAAATATGTGGAAAAAAGATAGAGATTATAGATTAAAATTGATAGTTATATGAACATATTTATCTATTAGACATAAAATACAATGGAAATTTGTGAATATTATATAAGATGAAAGGAGAAAATTTGGGAATACTATAAATTATTATGAATGATTAAAGTAATATTATTTAATTTTTTTGATCATTATATATATATATATATATATATATATATATATATATATATATATATATTGTGTGTGTGTGTGTGTGTGTGTGTGTGTGTGTGTGTGTGTGTGTGTGTGTGTGTAATATTTGATATTTAAATATTTAAATATGAATTTTCATAACTTTTGAAATGAAATTCTAAAAGGGTAAGCATTATAAAAAAGTTAATTAACAATTAGGGTTGACTATGAAATGTAACCCTTGATGGGGAGCTATGCAGGTAATGTTAGTTATATTAAAATATAATTTTTTTGGTTCCACATCCCAAAGAATTAAGTCATAGAAGGAAAAGTGTTTAAAATTTTATATGTTTTAGGGTTAGCATATGATGCTTAAAGAGATCAATAAAATAAATTGGAAATTGTTCACAATATTCAACTTAGTTAAGCATTGTTTTCATTTTTCCCCACAGTTATTTTGTATGAGGTCCTCTATAATTTCTCATATTTTTGGGTTATTAAAATTTAATTTAGGATGTTGAGGGTTTATTTTTGAGATTAGTTTTGTATAAAAATCTACATCATTCTCATTTAACTGGCATTCCCTAATATTTGGCTCAAAAGATATACATGTACATATTAAAGACATGACATTATATTTGACATTGTATGGTGAAATGTTTTTCACAAGTCATTTACACATCATCATATTTGAGTTTTATATTTGATTCTCATTTAGTTTCCATATTTTTCATATTTACAATTATTAATCATGCATAATGTAGATACCTATTTCTAGTACAAAACCCTATTCCATATTATCTTTTCCTTATTTTCTATATTTAGTTCACTTTTATATAATTGGTTATTTCTTGGACTTATCATACTACACACTATATTTTATGTGGCCTTTAATCCTTAAAAATTCATATAATAGTCCACTAAATCATATATGTTTATATGTGATCCTAATTACATGATTTTATATGTTGCTTCTCATGCATCACTCCTCTATATTTCCTAAGATGGAATTAATAGTCTCATCAATTTTATCGTACTAAAAAATGGTGAGCCTATCAATTTTTTATGTCATTACATTTTGGGCCCTTTTGATTTTGACAATTTTCCTTACACCTTGATATTTTCTTATTTCTATTTTCAAGAGTCAGACTTAGTGCATTCCATGTCATAAAGAATCTTTTTTATACCTAGTCTTACCAAGAAATTTCATTGAGTATTAAATATTAGTTATCAAATAAGTATTTTTTAAGCTAGTGAGTCCTACTCCATCTTCAATTTTTAGTGAACCCACTCCATATATTATTATACTTGTGATAGAGTCTTCCACCTTGATACTTAAACCTTTATGGCATCACCCTTTTTATACCAAAATAAGGTTTAGGTGAATGTTCATATAGTTTCATCCTCACCTAGGGAAGAGGAGGCCCAAACCCTTATTTGAGATTCAATTTACATTACACAATAACTATATAGGGTTTGATTATAACATGTGAGATACATAATTACAACTCCCTCGAGGTTGCCTAATCCATAACTTATTTTTTATGATTTGAAGGCAAGCTAGATCAATAGAATAAATAATATTACATTTCAAAATTTCTACCTATGATTGTTGAGAACTACATGCACATGAATATATGACATCTTAATATAAACTTGCACCATAAATTACAAACCTATTAAAAAATGTACAATATGGATTTAGTATAGGTAGACATAGTTATAAATCATAGATGAGTAGTGTTAATTCTTCTTTGAGTAGAATTGTCACTCATAAAACATGCACCATTTTCATTCATGTTGAATTAGCTACCCAAATTTCACACATAGATAGATACATGTTTGAATAGTCTAGAATCATTTACATAATTTAGAATTGATCATCAAGTGTGCATGTTCTATCATTGTTTATTTCCATATTGTCCATTTCTTTTCTTAGAATTTTAACTACGAGTATTTATAGTTTATGTCTACTAAGGTATATATGAATTATTGTTACACATTTTTAAATGTTAGGTATCATTGATATATCTTTTTTTATTAATTTTTATTTATTAAATCATGTTAAATCTATACACACACACAAAATGGGTGAAGCCATCTATTATTTGAGTTATAATACCTTTTAAAGTTTTATCCTCATGGTTCATGATTTTATTTTTATATTTTAGATATGAGTATTTTATTATATGTTTAATCAAATCCTACCATATATCCATCCTACATCATTTTTAAAATTACATCCACCTTCATAAATAGGTATACACACCATATTTAATTAAGCATGCATTTGTTTTGAGATTACCTAGGGTTTGATCTTTTATTTTTATATTTTCATGGTGTTTTGGATTCCTACATTCTTTTTTCCTTCATTAGTGTTATTCATGAGTATACCTTGTACATATAAAGCTTAAATATTTACATCCTATTATACATAGTGATAGGTTGAGTGGTATTACTTTCAAATTGATACAACTACCTTTACATCTCAAAAGTGCATATAAAATTAATTTTTTTTTGAAAAACCTCATACAGAGGATGATCCTTAATATGTGAATGATAGTGACTATATATACTACTAATATTATTTCATCCTATTTTTGATAAAGCAATAAATGTTCTATAAACTACTATATGTGAAATTGATAGATATAGGAATAGTAAAGATGTACAATAATCAATAATTGTGATTTCATAGATTAAAAAATATGGAAAACTATTAGTTTTAGAAAACATTATAAATAAATTAACATATTTTTTATCTATAATTTTGATTGACTATTTATGATGTTTGATAGTGAAAACCATCATAAAACAAGATTGTGAAGGCTTAAAATTGGGAACAAATTTTATAAATCTATTTAGATTAGTATGGAAAAGGCAAAAAAAGGGTAGGCCAACCATGTATGCTAACTATAGACTTATTCACATTGACTATGATAAAAAATTGACCATTACACCTTATGTGCATGTGTCTGTTGAGTAGGCTAAGATATTATGATTTAGACTATGCCACATCGATATAATTATTTTTCTTCTTTTATCTTTGAAATCCTAAGGGCACCTTGAAAAATTAAAACCTATAACAAATAAAGGGGAGTTTAATGTGTTTAGACAAATCCAATCACCCCTTGATGATTGACCATTTCTTACATATCTAATACTCTAAGGAGGGAAATCAAGCTCACATATTTTTCCTTCCTAGAGTGATTATGAAATTTTTATCCTTGACTATGTGTATGTATATATAAATATGGATTTGATACTTGAAAATGATATTTATTAACTTGATTTGAGATGATTTAAATTAGGCTCATGGTTTCTCCTTATGAATGATATTAAATTTGGAATGAATAGGGAGATTACGTCAATGTGAAACAGTATGTAAGCTAAGAAATAAGTGGGGATAATGAATGATGTTTGATGTGCATCTATATGAAATCTTTTTAATATTTTAATTTAGTCATGTTGATAAAACATGTGGGAAGACACAAAATAATGATTTGAAATTTGGAAACTAACTATTATTTGGTGCAAGGCATGAGCACCACAGGTGGATAGACCTGTGGAAACATTTATGTCTACCTATCATAGACATATATAAAAATATTAGGGACATATTTGTGCCCTCATAATTATATACACATAGATGGTAGTCCACACCCCATATATAAATATCTAGGTCCTAAATGGCCTAGTAATCCCCTCACCATATCCAGGGGCACCCCACCCCAACCTTAGTTAGAGATAGATTACGGTAGTGTTGATAATTTTGACTTCATAGGTCAAATTGTCACCCCTATAATTTTAAACTTTGATTTTCATTCTTTTACAACCTTTTCCATAGCTTTGTCATGCTATGTGATCTTTAAATGGTCTTTGTAAGGTCTTGTTAGCATTGTTTAAGGTAATATCTTTGCCAATCTTCTCAAATGCCTTCAAAGTTAGTTTAGTGGATCTTAGGGGTATGTCATGTTGTGTCAAGAGGGTAAAATTTTTGATAGGTCAATCCATTTCACTTAATCACTTGGTTTAAATCTTTCTAATTTTGTTTGATGAAGTTAAAGTATTTTAGCAAAGTTTAAGGTTTTTGGAGAAACCTAGGTTTCAATGGTGGCCAAATCATAGCCTTCTCAAGGTGATTTTATTGAATGGAGAATTAAGTCATGGTGAAGAGGTCATATTAAGTCTTAGAAGGTCTTGGACTGATATAGTTTCTTTACATGAGATCATCTCTTTTACACTAGCTTTCTTTACACTCGAAGAATCTTTTAAAGAGTTTTAAATCCATTTTAAAGATGTTACAAATATAATACATGTGAAATTACAATTTTAAAATATTTAAAATTATTTTTAAATACAATAATGTCATAATGAAGTCATAATAATGGTTTACATGTAAAAATAGCTCATTTTTAGCTCAAAAAAGGTAATTTTATGAGTTTGTATAGACTTGGGATATACACTTATAGGTGAATATGCCGTAAAAGTGTATATTTGTCTTACATAGGTAATATATATGATTTTAAAGCTCTCACAAGTCATAAAAGTATAATAAATGTTTCTAAACCTTTATCACTCCATTGGCAAGCTTGCAAAGTCATTTTTCAGATGCTCAATACAAATAGAAGGGAGAAAGAGTTA
This sequence comes from Torreya grandis, assembly GCA_037957365.1. Lineage (NCBI taxonomy): Eukaryota > Viridiplantae > Streptophyta > Pinopsida > Cupressales > Taxaceae > Torreya > Torreya grandis. The sequence continues at coordinate 1,059,730 of JARHVA010002944.1, read as the reverse complement.
GGTCCTAAAATTTTTGAAAGAGGAGGGGGTCCTAGTAATATTTATATTTTTGGAATTAGTTTTTAGATTCATCACCTCTCCTTTATGAAAAATTGAGAAGAAATCAAGGTAGTCTAAATGAGCTAGTCAACCCCATAGGCTCATTTTCTTCTTTGAAATGGAAGTTTGAAATAAATTTAATGCATAAAAAAATATAGGGGGATTTTTAAGGTCTATTAAATCATATCATAGGTTTCTCCAAATCCCATTTGGCATGTGTGAGCCCAATCTATCAAGAAAGCTTCATATTTATATATATTTCAAGATGATTGTCATTGGTCTTCATGGTTTCAAGATTTTCCATAGGTTTCTAGTGCATATAAGTTATTTTTTAATGTTTTATAATATTTATAATTTATTCAAGGCTCTTCATCCATCTGAGTATCTTCCATACAAATCCTCCAATGGCATTTATGCTTACCTTAAAGACTATGTGTTTAAAGCTACTTGCATACTAAAGTGAATTGAAGAGCCTTGTTTTGCATGGTTCAAGGTTGAATGATTTTATTTACCTCATAATAACATTGAGATATAAATGGAATAATGATCTTAGGTTTCAAGAGATTAAGCTAGCCACCATAGAAGGCCTAATGCATAAGGATGCAGACCTAAAGGTCTGCATTATTGTTTGTATATCCAAATTTGGACTTTTACGACCCAAAAATTTAACAAATATAATGTTTTAAAACTTTTATGGGTATAATGTGTATAAAAGGGATGATCTCAAATACCAATATTCAAAACCCTAAATGCCATCTGTAGGCTGAAGAGTAAGTGTTGATGTTTTTGAGACTTTGAGTTGGTAGGAAAAACATCTAAGATTACATATGAGACCTAGAAAACAATAAAACATATTCAATTATATGTTTACTCTCAAAATTATCTCATTTAATGATCATTGCATTGAAGGATTGTGGAGTCCACATAGACCTACAAGAGGCAGCAAAAGAGTATACATGTATAGAACAAAGGAAGGTGCTAATGTGTTTATAGATAGGTCTATTATGAAAGATCCTCATGAATCTTAGTTCATACCAATGTCTCAATGTTATAATGGATTAAATCATGTTCCTAAGTTCAATATTCAAACTCTCACCAAATTACTACGTACAATCATGTATTATGTATATGAGAGAGAAAATGTATCTTGTAAAGATTTAGGGTTTTGTCAAAGTTGTAGAGGGTAAGGGTAAAAAAATTTAAATACTTGGACAAAAGTCATTATTTTCTTAGTATTTTCTATTGATACCCTAAACCTCCTTATAATTTAGTCATAAATCTCCAATGACACAACCTACAAGCTTGTAAAACATGAGGAAGGCTATTATATAGTGAAGGGTATATAGAGAGGTTGAGGAATATAATTCAACTTCTAGCATTGGTTATATCACTCAAATTTCAATATAAAATAATGATGAGATTTATATTCAATTATTCATGAGAAATATAAATATTGGAAGTAGATAGTACACCAAGCTAATACCAAGAAGGTTATTGAAATCCATTTAATTTTATGAGGGTATTCAGAACAAGTTTTAACACAAGTTGGAAACATTTAAAATAATTTATAGGTTGATAATATAGATATAATAAGCTATGTCACCTTGAAAAAACAACTAAATTCAAGATATATTAAACCAAGATAGATCTCCAAGACTATGTCTTGTATACTCACCTACAAGTTTACTTGAGAAGTTGAGTATACTTTCATATAAGGTGTGTAAAATATGATTGAGTTTTGAGTTTAAATGTATATTATAAGGTTTTAATATGATACCAAATAAATATAAGACCATTTATCTTAATAATAAGTATATAAAACATATCATAAATGGTTTATATAAAGGAACATCCAGACCTACAAAAGTTGTAAAGTTGTAGGTCCTTCCTTTTGATCAAAACAAGGTCAAAACATTGAAGTGTTGATGGGTCCCTTAAATAACTCCTTGCCTATTTAAAACTTTTGAGAGTCATATATACAATAAAAACTCAAGGAAGAATTAATTTCTTAAATATAAGTGAATGACCATTAAGATATCTTAGTGAAGCCTAGATAGACCTAAGGAGAGCTAGTAATGTGCCTCTTTGAATGGGGATATGGTGTTTGTTTATTTTAGTGAGAATTGATTTTTTTTTAGTTATGGTATATAAATAAGTCCATATGATATCTCTTATTTATTATAATAGGACCTAGATCAAGGTGAAAATGTCTTTAAGTCCAATTTTGCCTACAAGCCTGCTAAGGCCTAGATGAAGTAATAGAAATACTTATGGTAGATGGTAGATATTTTAAGAAGATTTGTATAAAATATATAAAGAAATTGAAAATAATTTAACTATAATTACTTAAAAATATCATCAAGATATATTAAAGGCCTATGAATAAGGCTCAATAGAATATACACAGTAGATGGATTTAAAAAAAGGATCTACATATCTACGTATGTTAATAGTGGAGAGGTGTGTGTTTTTTAGATTCCATGAGATAAAAAAGGAGATGAAATATATTATTTAAATCCTAATAAAGTATATATAAATTTTCAAGGAGGAATATCACTAATAATAATGTATTCTTGAGTTTAAGTGAGTGAAATGCTTAGGTAAAAACCTACAAGTCAATGTGAGTATATCAGGTTTTGAAAGAGAGTTTAATATAATGTGTCCATTATTATAAGAATCATGTGAATTATCAGGTTTATGTATTAAATATACCCAAAATATACCTTTAAAAATAACCTAGGGGGATGATTCAAACTTTGCAATTCAATCTTTGCAATCACCTATAATCAGCAAACTCTTGGAGCATAGTCAGGCATGTTTGCATAGATTTCAAGGTTTAATATGAAGATTGAGGTTTAAATGGATAATAAAATATATGAATTAATTAATAATATTACCATGTAATATTTAAAAATTTTGGTAATGGTAAATTCATCGATTAAAGCCATTGAAGGTCGGTAAACTAAGAACACCTATAACCAGCTTATGTACCATGATTATTGACTATGAATTTGACATAAGAGGGGGAAAAATGGATTCCTAAAAGATAATAATTTTTTTTAAGGGGTATTAGAGAGTGAATTACACACTCACATAGCTCACAGAGCCCTAAAAATGTCTTCATTGTAGACAAAATGTAAGTATGCAACAACTAGGGTCAAGAACATTATTTTTTTCATAAACCCTAAGCCTTAGTCAAAGATGTTTCATATGATATATAAGGAATAAATTATGAATAATACCATTTTATATGTTAAATATTAATATTTTATACTTTATTGAGGTGTTTTAACTCAAAATTAGACTCTAAAGTGCCATTTATAGATCATTTTCTCTCCTTGACTTCACCTAAAGCAATCTACCTAGCCAAAGAGATACTTTATTTTTTATTCATTTAGTATGGAGAATATACATGGAAAATAAATATATTTATAATTTTTATATGGTTCCCCCTACTTAAAATTATAGTCATTAGTTTTGGTTTAACCCCTTTTACTTTATGAATCATTGTTAAGATGATAAGTGTATTTTAGGCTGTCTAGGAGGCCAGAAATGACTAGTTTGGAGAAATTGACTTCCAAAGCACATTAAACGACCTGTAATGATTATAAAAAATCATAATAATTATTATATACTCTAATTATATTCTCACCATGGTACTTTACTATACTGGGACCTGTACAGATTCAAGAAAAACTATACTTTTGTGAGATTTTGAGTCTAAAACATGGTATAGAAGATGGTGAACAGAAGAAAAATATTGGGAAAGATGAATTTTGTTGTATTTAAAATTTTTAATTCCAAAAACCCATAAAATATACCCTAAAAATTATATTAAAAAAACTTGATTGTTCAAGGTAATCCACAACAAGCTTGAGGAAGGGCAAGTTTTTGGTCATTTCTTGGTTTTCATACTTACACAAGGTCTCAAAACTTGAAATTTGACATGGAGTATGTTATTATTCCAAAAAAAAAAAAAAAAATCATAAACTTGTTGGAGGTTTTTCACATGTGGAAGGCCATTTGAGACAAATACTAGTTTTTAGGCCTATGAGGCCTAATTAGGTCTTATTAGAGAGAAAAGAGGCTAAAAAGGACACTTCCACTAAGAGTTAGGTCCTAAAAATTGGCATGGATATGTAATGGGATAATAGGACCTAAAATATGTGATTATAACTCTATTAAAATCCATAAATTATTTTTTACAAGGAGTTTTACCTATTTTGAGGGCTACAAGGAATAGGGAGAAAAACAAGCTAAAGGAGTAAAATCACATCTTTTAAAATATTTGATGGATCAAATTGTATTTTTTCATATCTTATTTCATACTTATAGGACATAAATGTAGGTAAATTACCTTCTTCAAATCAAAATCAAGCCTTCTCTCTCTTACACCACATTGCAAAGGAAGGAGCTCAAATGATCACATCACTAAGTCAATGCATAAAAAATCTTCAATAAGACTTTAAAGGTTGATTCTCACCTCTATGCCATGTAGGAGACAATAAAAAATTAGAGATTGATTTAAAATATTATTCAAATGTTTTAAGGAGACTTTAACAAATTTAAGGAGACCTTTTTCCTCTCCTATGCCTAGCCATGAAGATAGTCAAAGATGCATTAAGAGACTTCAAATATCCCAAGTAAGGTGGAAAGAAATCATAAATAAATGAGGATAAGTATTAAATGGATTTATTTGAAGACTTTATCAGGACTTGAAGACCTACTTTCATGGAAGAATACTTCTTCATCAAGGAGGGTGTGCAAGAGAATATATAGGCACTTCATGTGGTCAAACTCCATTAATCAATGACTAAGATTTATTCAAGTTTTTAAGACAAAGTAACATTTACCCCTGTGCTATTCTTAAGAAGAGAAGAAAGAGATAAACTAGGAAGTGTTACATTAGATTTGGGTGAAGACTAGGTGGATGAATCATCCCTAGTTTCTAGTCCTCTCTCTCTCTCTCTCTCTCTCTATATATATATATATATATATATATATATATATATGTATATATGCATATATATATATATATATATATGTATATATATATATATGCATATATATATATATTTAAGTATTCCTTTTTTTGGCACTTGCAGTAATCCTCAAATAATTTGTGGTATAGCCCTGCTCATAAAAACACTTATACTTGGCTCTATGAGCTAAATAAGATTGAATTCGTGCCTCCTAAATGATTGTGACTAGTGTATGCTTACATTTTGTATATGAATGTAAGTGATAGCGAATGTTTCCTCACATTTGTCCTCACTTATATACCTATTTTTAGGTGTTAGTTCATCCTTACTCTTTATGTTTGGAAAGTGTAATCATTCTTTAGTGTCATTGAGAGATCTATTGATCAACTACTTTAGATCATGTACCAAGCTAGTGACCTCTATGTCAAATATTGATGTTTGGAGACTCTTAATTTGAAAATTGAAATCAAGTTCATGCTTGAATTCAAACTTATTAGTGCATGTTAGGTAAATTAAGGAGGCATATTGGTGTATCACCTCATTTAGATAGGTTTTATTTCAGTTTATCCTCCTTCCTTTTTCCTTACAAGCTAGTAGTCTAGTGTAGAGAGCTTAACTGATACATCAAGGAGAGATATCCCTTTGAATTTAGAGATTAAATCCACCTATTAGGCCACTCACAACATAGGATTATCTCCATGTTACTCCAAACTTGAAAGTTTGAAATAACCTTCATAAAGTTGTAAGTTTAAGTAGATAATAATTTTTTTCCACGCCCAATGGGACCAAGGTCCAAAGTAATGGAAGCATGTTCGGTGTTGTTATTTTACATTTTAGCCTTTAGAGGCATTCAAAACATCAATGTAAAATCCAAGCTCAATTAGTTGGTTCTAATAGCCTAAGCACTGGTTCAAGTAAGTTTTGTTTTCAATTCATTATCTTGATGAATTTTGATGTATAGGTATGAAGAGAATTCTTATTATATACTTCTTTATCAATCCATAATGAACCATACCAGATTTGTCATGAATCTTATCAGTCTTACCAAAAGTATTATTAGTCTTATGATTAGGCTTGTCAAGAGTATGACAATTCACAATAGTTTCATGATTCTCCTTATTAACCTCACTATGACCCTAATTATATGTCTCAATAGCCTCATCAAGTTTTTCATGATCCTTACTATAAAGAGTATGACTCTTTCCCTCCTTGTGATCATATTAGTCTTATGACTAACCTACACCTTCCCCATATGGATGAGATGGAAAGCAAGATACTAGCATGTGAAAGAAAGGTTTGTTCAACTTATCAATATAATGAAGTGATTGGGTTGTTTGAAATAGTGTATAATGATATATTATATAGGAATGAGTTATGTAAATTTATATTGGAGAAGATCAAGACTTGGGAGAGTTAGATCAGGTATGTCAAGATCCCTCTTGTATTCCTTATTAGCCTTCTTATACTACATATTATCATGATGACATTAACCCTCTTCAAGAATATCCTTTCCAATAAAGGATAAACAATAAATTTTAATCCTTGAAAGTTTTAAACCAAATAATATATTATGCTTATTCAATCCACTTTTATCACTTCTCAAGAACTTAAAGTTGTTCCATCTTGTAGGTATATCCAAGAAGGTTGTCAAGACAAGAAAGAGGTCCTAATTGACAAGGATGTAAATCAAATTAAAGTTTTTAATGAATCTCAAGACATCTATGAAAAAAATGAAATGGTTGTTGATAAGGATGAAGAACTCATAGGATAACTAAATTTGCTTTCTCTTCAAGAATTCCTAAAAGAATCCACCATTCCCAAGACCTTGAGTTGAAATAATACCCCTTAAATTCCAAAGCATAATTCATTATAAATATACAATGCCTAATACTCATTCTCAAACACATGAGCATACTCATCACCCTCCCATGATCTCCATTCTTCAAGAGGATCTTATTCTATGGAAGATAGAGGATGAAGTTGAATTTATAAGGGAGTTCTTGGAGAATGTGAAGAATATTTTTCAAGTGAATTTGATGAGGAGATATTCATTGGTACCCCACTTGAGGAAGAAAGAAGTAATATGGTTTTCAAAGATGAGTTTCTTGAAGATAGTCTTGATAGTATACCTCAATAAGGAGATCCAATTATGTCCAATTTTGTTGAGGTTAAAACTAGTTTTGATATGGAAGATTCTCAAAGCCACCAAGGTAATGTCATGAATGAATTTTATGTGGTTTTAAATGATAAAAAATTTGAACTTGAAGAAATTGTTTCCCAATCACATCATGATTGCATGTTTGACATTTTTGACAACCCTATAGCTCTTGAGGAGAAGGATGAATATGCCATTCAATCTAGTTTCATTCAAGTTGACCATAGTGAGGAACTAAAAAGTGATTGGTAGTAGTACCTTGAATTTATTTAATATATTTAAGACCTTTGAAAAGGTACATTTCCTATTGAGCATGCTTATGAGGAGTTTGATCAAGAAACACCCATTGATGACAATGATGTAACTTGGATTGAGTATGCAAATCTCTTTGAATAAGTTGATGAAATTGTATCAGTTGATAAGTAATATGATGTCATTATGGCCCAAGAATAATTCCTAGATGAATCATCATTAGATGACGTTGTAGTTGACAAATATTATAGAGAAGGTCTTGAAGTACAAGATGAATATGTTTTCATAAGTGAATAGTTTGTTGTTGTCACTTAACTTGAAAACATGCCATGGAGTTAAGAAAGAAAAAGGTATGATTCATCAAACTTAATGATAAAATAACATCCCACTTTACATCACTTTCTATCTCTAGAAGAGAGTAGTTTCAATATCTTTCCTTTTTATCTAGGTGGAAATTTCTTTGTCTTGGTTAGTAAGGTTTATTAGCTTCTTGCTTTGCTTCCATAAGTGATTATAACACTTTAGGTGTCCTTTTAGTCTATTTTTCTTTTTTTTTGTGTCTTTTATTTTCTTATTTTTAAGGAGAAACATCTTTTTGTCTTATGTCAGGAGTTGTAATCAGTTGTAACATCTAGTCTTGCTTATTTTTAAAAATTAGAGTGAGTTTATAATCCCAAAAGAGATTCAAAGCATATAAGGCATGCTTCCCAACTAAGTCATTAAAATGTTGACAAGTTTGAATTTAGAGGTCAAATTGTCACCCCTATAATTTGAAACTTTTCTTGTCATGATTTTACAACCTTGTTCATAGATTTATCATGGTTACGTGATCTTCAAAAGGTCTTTGTAAGGTCTTGTTAGCATTATTTAAGGTAATATCTTTGCCAAACATCTAAAATGATTTCAAATTCAATCTAGTGGGTATTATGTGTATTTAATGTTATGCTAAGAGGGTACATATTTTTTCAGGTCAATCCATTTCACTTAATCACTTAGTTTAAATCTTTTTAATCTTGTTTGATGAAATTAAGGTATTTTAGCAAAGTTTAAGGTTTTTGGAGAAACCTAGGTTTCAATTGTGGCCAAATCACAACATTTTCAAGGTGATTTTATTCTATGGAGAATTAAATAATATGATGAAGAGATCATTTTAACCCCTATAAGGTCTTGGAATGATATAGTTTCTTTATATGAGATCATCTCTTTTACACTAGCTTTCTTTACACTTGAAAATGCTTTTAAGGGATTTTAAGTCCATTTTAAAGATGTTCAAGATGGAATAAACATAACATTACACTATTAAAATATTTAAAATGATTTTTAAATTTACTAATGTCATAAGGAAGTTAGATTAATTATCTACACATTAGAATAACTCAATTTTTCCTATTAAAAAATAGTTTTATGAGTTTGTAGGGACTTGAGGTATACACTTGAAGATGAAGATGCCTTCAAAGTATCTATTGGTATTATAAAAGTCATATAAAATATTTTAAATCTCTCACATGTCATAAAAGTACAAAAAATGTTTCTAAACCTCTAGCACTCCATTGGCAAGCTTGCAAAGTCAGTTTTCAAATTCTCGATACATATAAAGGAGTGAGAGAGTTGGGTCCTAAAATATTATCTAGAGTATGGGGTCATAGTAAGATTTATATTTTTTTCATTGGTCATTATATCCATCCATTCTTATTTATGAATAATCACTAAAAGGTAGAGTAGTCTAAATGAGCTAGTCAACCCTACATGCTCACTTTCATCTTTGAAATGGAAGTTTGAAACAAATTGAATGCATAAGGAAAATTGAGGGAATTTTTAAGGTATATTAAAGCATATAATTTTATTTTAAACCCCATTTGGCATGTGTGAGCCTAATTTTTCAAGAAAGCTTCACTTTTGTATATTTTACAAGATGATTGTCATTGTTCTTCATCATTTCAAGGTTTTTAATAGAGTTTTAGTGGATATAATGTATTTTTGAATGTTTAATAATATTTATACTTAATTAAAGGCTCTCTAAGAATTTGAATACCTTCCATACAAATCCTCCAATGGCATTCGTGTTCACCTTGAAAACTATGTGTTTAAAGTTACCTACATAATAAAGTGAATTGAAGATCCTTTTTATAAAGGTTGAATTAGGGTCTTGACCTCATAATAATTTTGAGAGATAAATGGAATAATTATCTTAGGTTCCAAGTGATCAAACTAGCTACCATAGAAGGCCTAATGCATAGGGATGTAGACCTGCACATCTATAAATTTGTAGGTCTACTATATACACCCTAAATTGGTCAAGTAACCACACATATCATGTATTTTCATACTCCTTTCACATAAGACTCTGACTAAAGAATACGAACTTTTTTCACATTTAGCCATGTCTTTCATTTTTTTGACATCTTGGTCTTGTTCTATGCTTAAGTCACCTTTTTTGCTTATTCTCAATCACCCTAAGCATTTAAAAATGTCATTCCACCTCAACCAAGTCATATTTTCCATCCTCTTTCCATCCCCTAGGTCATAAGATTATAGGGTAAGAGTTTTGGGGTTGGACTATAGTGCCAGTGCCACTAATGTCTTTCTAGTGCTCTTGGCTAGGGCTATTTTGACCTGCAACATTTGATTTATTTTGCTAGTTGGGTCCCAATCCCTTTCTTAGATTCATCCCTAAGTTTTCCCATATCATCCAAATGAAAATAAAACTCTCAAATTAAAAATAATTAATCTCCTATATAAAGGACAACATAAGGCATTTTATATGTAACACTTACTACATTGTCACATTAGACATAATAAAAATTAGTCAATAGTATAGCTCAACATTTTGTATCACACATAGACTTGCATGTTTGATCAAGGAAAGGCCTAGTTTAAAGTCATTATTACATCTATCATGTGCATTTATTATGCATATTCCCTAAGGGAGAACTACATTTGATCTGAGTCCCTAGCTTCAGGGTTAATGTTGGCATTGATTAAGATAGTAGGGGTTCTAGATTATACGATCATTCTTCTCCTAACTTGGTTTTTTCCCCATTTGGATTTTTATGAATTTTTTTCATGTGTGTAGATGAATATAGGATTTTGAAGATTAAAATGGACCTACAATGAGCTCTGTTGACTCCTAGCATCTAAAATTTGGTACACAGGTTTACACTGACCTAGTAAACAAAACCCAAAAATCTAAAGTCCTTAGGAAAATAGTGGTAGAGGTGTACTATAGCATTGGTGTGACTACTACCCACTTTTTATGCTCCTATCCAATAAAAAAATGAAGGCTAGGTCTAGATTCTAGATAGTGTCCCAGTCCTGCACCTCAATTTCTAGCTCATGAATCATTCATTTCACTCCATTTTTAGATAAGTTTAATTTTCTTCCTCATGAAATTTACTTGATAAAAATATATATTTTACCATATTAAACTAGATTTTTCCCTTACTCCAGACCCCTTATTATTCAGGAACTAAACACTAGATTCCTAAAAATAATAACACATATGGTGAACCTAACTTACTTTGAATAAATCTAAAACCCTAAGTACCCTTAGGTATTTTCCTTCATATTTTGTACAAAAAATTAAGCTAAAATCTCTTATTTTTGTATAAATTTTTATGCATTAACTCTATTCAAATATTAGTTTTAGAATTTAAATTATTAGCATAATTTTCAAAAATTATAAAACCCTAACCAAAAACCCTAGGTTTCCAAACTAGATCCTCAAACCCCAAGCCTTCTTTAAAATTTTTAGAAAAATATTTTGGAATTTTTGTAAATTGTCTACTTTGTCAAAAATTATTTCAATATTAGTAGTTTTTTGTGTAAAAATTTAATTTCAAATTTTTATTTTTTATATAAAGTTTTTATGCATTTATTCTATTCAAAACTATTTTTAGAATTTAAATTATTGGCATAATTTTCAAAAATTCTAAAACCCTAGATCTCCAAACTGGGTCCTCAAACCACAAGTTTTCCTCCCTTACAATTTTTAGAAATATAGTTTGATTTTTTTGCAAATTGTTTACTTTGTCAAAAGTAATTTCAAAATCTCTATGTTAGTAGTTACTATTGCATTCATTTTATTAATAGTGCTTTTTCATATTCTCTTTGGTGAAATAAATAAAATGGCCACTAAGACACTTCTTCCCTCTCATCCCATAGATCAATTATTAAAATGTTCTCATAACTATGGCAATAAATGGATAAATTTGCAAAATTTCACATTAGATAAAAATGTGGAAAATGATTTCATTTATAATGAAGATAATTACTATTATGTTAATTAGGAATATGGTGATATACATGATAGTGATAGTGAAGTACAAGTAGATGAATCTTCTTCTCTCAAACCTATCTCTTTTATCCCCTCTTCTAAAAAATAACTTTGATAAATAGGAAAGGTACTTTTCACCTCATTCTCTTATGCAAAATGCACCAAATGAACAAATTAGTCACGGACTTCCAAGTGAACCTCTTATTGGTGATAATTTTCTTCCATGTGAACCCAATCTCTCTCTCTCTCTCTCTCTCTCTCTCTCTCTCTCTCTCTCTCTCTCTCTCTCTCTCTCTCTCTCTCTCTCTCTCTCTCTCTCTCTCTCTCTCTCTCTCTCTACTTCAATGTTCAAATTACAACAATATAAATGCAATATAATAAAATTGTCAATGCATAGTTCAAATCGTACATCTCATGTTCCTAACTCTATTTTGTCCAAAGAAGATCTTAATGAAAAATCTCTTTCTCTTACTTCTCTGAAAACAATGCATGTACTTCATCTATGGTTAACATAGATACACATGGTATTACAATTTCAAATGATACTTATTACATATTAAAAAATAATTAAGTTCTTCTCTTACACCTCTCCCTAGTTACACTGAAAATGATAGTGAACATGCAAATGAATATGAAAATTAGAGTGATGATGGAAAATATTCTAATGATGACAATGCATGGAACAATGATGATTATTATTCACATAGTGAATAAGAATATGCATCTCATGTTTATAACTCTTCTCTCACTCCTCTCAAACATAATGCACCACCAAATGTTGTTTCTACTTCTATGCATGATTCTATTTCAAATAATGCACATGTTCATGCTAATAGCACATCTTCTACTCAATTATAATGTAATACACTAAAACATAAAGATGCCAATGAATCTCCCAATCGACCCCTTAATATAGTAGAACTCAATTCTCACACTTCACCTAAATAGAATGGTAGACCACATCCATCTAGTAAGGTCCAAGTTACCATTACTCCCAAGGTAGCATTCCCATGGATAAAATTAACAATCAAATTAAATGATTAAATGAACCACTTAAATATGCTAATGTACCATCCTAAGAGATTCTCTCTTTGATGCATGAAGTTGGTGAATTAAAACACCAAGTACATCTCCTTACTTTGGAAAACAAGGCTTATAAGTCTTAGATGGATGCTAATAATATACATGGTAACCCAATTTTGAAGACATTCATAAAAGCTTTATTACCTAATAATTTTTAGATACCATAATTGCCTCACTTTGATGGAATTAGAGATCCATTTATAGACCTTCAAGCCTTTTGGAAGGCTATGCCATCTTATACAAATCCTTTGATTATACTCAAATTATTTCAGTAGACATTAGTGGGGGAAACACAAAATTAGTTCTTTCATCTACTTTGTGTTGGCTCCTTACACACATATGATGACTTAGAAGAGGAATTTCTCATACACTACATAACAAACATGGGCCCTCATGTCAAATATGAGAAGCTTGCAACTTTACATTAGAATACTTTAGAGCTAGTTAGTTATTTTATCTTACAATTTAAGAATCACATGTTAATATTGATATACAAACCAAACAAATTAGAGATTCAACATATATTTACTTAGGGGCTTTGACAACCTCTCCTTGAGCATCTATTATATCAAATAGAGTCTTCTTTTAGGCACTTATACTATACAATTCTAGCTTTGGAAAAGAATTTGGGATTGATTGAGGTGGATTTAATTGATTGGATTACTCTAGATTTCATAGCAGTATCTATATCTCCTAGCATCTAGCATCCACCATGTCCTAAACAAGTTAGGAGACCACAACTAGAAAAGTAACTAGTTAAAAACAAAGATCCAGTCTCTAGAGTACAACCTACAATATGCACTATAAAGAACAACATCAAAGCACCACTATAATTTTATTCAGATTAGGATATCCCATCTATCATATTATTAGCACTATCATATATGAGGTTAATCACATTCCCTTCTAATCATCAATGAGATCCACATATCTTATAAAAACAACCTTATAATTCATTTTACAACTATCATCATATCCATGGACACAAAAATAGTGATTGTTATGGACTCAAAGGTTACATTAATAGATGTGTTGATAATGGCATCATATCATTCACATAGGGGGTACCAAGCTCTCCTCCACAATGAAACCCACTATGATTAAGATTAAATAATCCCTCATATAGGTTTTATCTCCAACTTGATTTATGGCTTAGTTATACACATCATAACAAAGGCCATAGGTTATATGATTAAAGATAGATGAGCCTTCTTCATAGCACATAGTTTTAGTTCTATGAATAATAAAGTTACATTTTGTAGAATATCTACATTCAGCTAAAGTTAGTACACAATAGATAATATCAGATATAGATCATATCCCTACACAACATGAGTAGCATGGGCACTTGTTCAGTTGGCCAACAAGATTTAGATAGTGATATAACATAGAGTGATATAATGCACATTCATACCAACATCAGTGCATAACTTCACTTAGTAGGGTAATGATGGATCCAAAGGTCTAGCTAGCCTTTAGATTCTTGAGCTACTCTCAAGAAATTAATATACACAACATACTATCTTACATCCCCACATACTAATAACTAACATTCCTAGTTCCCAATAACTATCCATAGCCAAAACAAGCTTACCATAAATCTAGATATTATCAAATCTTGTTTTACCAACATTAAAACACAATCAACTTATCTAAATTTACCAATCTCAAGCCAACTCAGTTTATCTAAATAATGTACCAATTACAAAATCAACAAATTTTTTGCTCACATATAATTACAAACCAAGTAAAATTATTTACTTACATACAAATCAAAATATAAACCTATCATCACACTTATCAAAACAATCAAATCACATATCCCATGTGCCATTTTACCAAGAATAAATAGCCTCAACATCAATACCAAATCAAGTACTTTTAAAACAACCATATGCAATAAATATAACAATGCATTCCAAATCCACAACATAATACACATGAATCCAAAATAAAACCAATATATATATATATATATATATATATATATATATATATATATATATATATATATATATATATATATATATATATATATATATATATATATATCTAACCAAGTCTTCAAATACATATACATTGTATCAAGTATAATCAATCATGAATGGGCATCATGCCCTCATTCTCAATCTCACTCTCTCCTCCAATAGTAGTCCTGTAGTCTAGCCTAGCACTCAATGACCCCATACCTCTTCAAGCTTCTGAATGCCTCTTACATCAACTATATCACTCCAATAACCACCCATTCTCCTCACACAAATTTGCATACCACTTGTGAAGATCCATGTACTCATCCATATTATATGTACTCATCAATCTATAATTAAGTGGCAGCATCCTATGCATATCTAGCTCAGCCCTTAGCTCATCTTTGTCTCCCACTACTCTAACATATGCAGCTATATCTATAGCAACCCTATCAAATAAATGATCACAAACACTAACTGTAACTATCACTAACTCTATCAAACCCTCCTCCACCACATCATTAAGAACATGCCATGTTATCTCTTGGAGTGGTGACTCAATGATGGTCTCTTAGAACCCATCATTTCCACCTCCTCTCCTAGTAGGTGCTTCATCCTAAGCACCTACCACTCCACCTACATGCAAAATTATAAACATTATGTTATCCATACATTTTCCAAACATGCTAAAACAAACACAAACTTGTACATAATTCACATATAATCAATGCTTACCTCCCATCATCTAGATTGATGTAAGATCCTCATTCTGAGTGGCATCCCCTCCACTAATAAGATATAATGGGGCCCATCAATGACTCATCCACTATATGGTATATGCCTCTATGCATCCAACATCATCTACATTAGGAATATCTATAGCTACATCTCATGCATCTAAAGGTAATGGTGTTAACTTAGCCTCATTAGGCCTACCATAAGATCCTACTCTCATTAGTGCATATGCATTACTCACCCACACCCATGCTATAGGGGGCACATCATATGGTACCCCAAACTATCTAGTCATGTGATCATACTAAAAGCACTCATAAAATCCAACCCAACAAAAATGTAACCAACAACTGACCCTCATATACTATAACTACACTCCATCCTCAACCCACTTAAAAAATCCTTTATAGGACCTCCATATGATATCCTGAACTACTAGCCTATCTAAAACTTGTCTATAGTGATCTATCCTAGGAGCCTAGATAGACAACATACTCATCCACCACTCTCCAAAAGGTTGTGGAGGTTACCACCTCTCCCTCGGTAATCCTATTAGTCACATAATAACTATGTGCTCATAAGCCCAATAATGCAATAAAGTAGCTACACTCACACCACCACTAGATGCCTCCTAAGTAAATGGGTAAAGATCTCTATATAAGTGGGAAAGCATAGGCATACCCCATGAAAACACTATGCCATATACCTCTACACTACGCATGATCTTATGCATCTTGTATGAAATAAATATCCCACTTACAATAATAAATGAAGCTAACAACATGGCTAACCACTTATATAGATATGGAACACTCAACTACATAATAATTGATAATAATATATCACCATCACTACCTTTCCTATGTATGCTTGAAGGCACACTAGTAAAATACAAGGATGCATGATCAATAACATCTGCACCTATGTCATCCTATAATGTCACCCACCATTCAGTAATTGGCAAATGCAAAATATGATACACATCCTCCAAAGTAATCATAATCTCTCTAATAGTAAGCCAAGAAGTACATGTGTCTACATTTTACCTCTCATATAAGGTGATAATTAGATAACTATCCCATTGCATAATTCCTAGGTCACACACATGACCCAACCCTACCTTATCCATCATAGCTCTCTCATCAGTTGATAAAGATAACAATCTCAAGGTCTTTATCACCTAGCCTATATATAACTTCTTCATCCATACCTTGCCCTATAAAATAATATAAACTAGCATATGTATTATTCAAATATGCCAAAATAAACATCTAATCTAAACAATAATATATAGCCAATCAAAATCTCAAAAAACTAGCCCCAATGGATAATAGTGCTATAAAAGGACACTAACATTGGACAATAGTGCCAAAAGCTAGATAACAATGTTGAACACTAGATAGGAGCACTAAATCATAGATAGGAGTACTAGAACTAGTGGAAATTTCCTAAAATACTTGAAAACAACTCAAAAACATCAAAAATAGGCTTCTAAATAGGCAAAAATCACACATTTTAGCTACTTACCAGGGTAACCTCCCCACTAGCCTAAATTTAGGCTATGAACTACTCAAATTGGGTAATGATAGTTGCTCATCTCCTCTATATATCTCTTACTATATAGCTCTAAATCTCAACCTAGTTAATGCACAAATGAATCGAGAACCAATCCAATTCTCCTATATCAATTAACTTTCTCATTCAAAGCAAAATACCATTTTTTCTATAAATTCAACCCCATATCTTTATTTTACAAGCTATTTTGTTCCATAAAATCATAAAAATGATACCTTCGATATTGCATGAGCCACATTCTATTAGTACATCATCTAACTATTATGTCACACACATCTTTATACCAATTTTTTACCCAAACATACAATTTGGTCCTAACCAATCAAAGACTCATTCAACTATCAAAAAATTTAGCCTAACTAATTAACAACTCATTCAACTTTCAAAACAACTTAGTCTAATCAATCAAACAACTTCTCAATCAATTCAAACTATACCAATTTCACTTCTATCATTACACCACTAGTCATCACTTTTGGCTCAACCTCCTCTATCACAGATCTTCTCCCTCTCCCCAAAAGGGGGCATCATTCCTATTATTCCTATTCCTACACTTACCCAACATACCCATCCATTTTTATAAGTGGATACACCATGGTTCTTACACCTTCAATATTTAGATTATTAGATTTAGCTTAGATCAGTTAAAATAATACAGTGATTCAAACTATAGTGTCACTTATTATGGTTTTTACACCTCCAATAGTCAGATTATTAGATTCAACTTAGATCAATCAAGATATATAGTGATTCAGATTACATGGGTCATTCAACATTATATAAGACATTCAAAGGAACATACCCTTAGTTTATAGATACATAGATTAGTCAGATATATAGTGTTTTAGATTATATGGATTCATAGTGACTTTGATATAGATTTAGACCAAATACCAAATTTGGGGGATGTACATACTACATGTTTCATACATAAAGCTTCATATAACATGACATAGTTACAGAATTGGATAAAAAATTATAGGCATAGTTCAAAGCACATTATTTTAATCTCTAATTTTTCACATGAAACATGGCATGATAGCTCATATCACATATGGTTATAAATATTTCCATACTATGCATACGCATCACTCACATACTAGATTTGGGGGCATGACATAGATGTTCATATTATTCATCATCTAGGATTATAAATATTAGGATAGCAAGGCATGCCATTCTCTTCTTGCACATTTACCAGAGTTTTATATTACACCTAGTTATACCTAGGTTGTCACTAGGTTGGACCATATGATCATATGCAATATTTGGTCCATAGCATTACCCAAACTTAAACTATATGAGTTTGTGTAGGACAGAGGGAAGACATTAGTTTTGGACCTCTAAGCACTTCTCATTTCCAATTTAGATTATTCAAAGTGGGGGCATGATAGATTTTTCTCTTTATAGCATATATATTCTATATACACATTCTAGATTACATGAGTGTATATGGAACAGAGGGAAGACATTGGTTTTGGACCTCCAAGCATTTCTCATTCCAATCAAATTTAGCATAAGGGTCAGGCATTACCCTCCTCCATGTTATATAGATTCTACTTCTAGATTCAGCACAAGGGGCATCCATTTTAGGGATTCTTTCTTTCTCTAGGCACTATTTATCTCTCCATCCACTTCCCTGGCCAGGAAATGAGTTGGACCCTCTTTTAGGACACTTATCTCCACATAGGTAGGTTCAGGTATGAATTTTCTTTTCTTTCTTTTACTATAGTACTTCATTTCATTACATCACTAGAATAAAAGGGGGGAAATTTTATATACCCTAAATTGGTCAAGAAACAACACATATCATGTCTTTTCATACTCCTTTCATAGGAGACTCCGATAGGAGAATATGAGCTTTTTTCACATTTAACCATGTCTTCCATTTTTTTTGTCATTTTGGTCTTATTATATGATTGAGTCACATTTATTATTATTATTGGTCATATTGATCCTTTTAAGCAATCATTCCACCTTAACCAATTCAAGTTTTACATCTCCCTAGGTCCCAAGACTATAGGACAGGAGCATTGGGGTTGGACTATAATGGCATGCCACTAGTGTCTACTTCCAACACTCTTATTTATGGCCATTTTAACCTCCAAAATTTGGTTTATTTTACTCATTGGGTCCCAACCCCTTTCTTAGATTCATCCCTAAGTTTTTCCATGTTGTCCAAATGCAATTAAAGATCTCAAATTCAAAATAACAAATCTCTTATATAAAGGACTACACAAGGCAATTTGTATCTATAACTTAATACTTTGGCACATTAGACATAATAAAAATTAGTCAATAGTATAGCTCAGCATTTTTCATCACACATAGACTTTCATGCTTGATTAATGAAGGGCCTAAGATAAAGTCATTCTTATATCTATCAAGCACATTGATTATACATGTTCCCTAAGGGATAACTCCATTTGATCTGAGACCCTATATTGAGGGTTAATGTAGGTAGTGATTAGGATAACAATGATTCTAGATCATGTGATCATTATTCCCCTGACCTAAATTTTCCCCCTTTGGCTTTTGATGCATTTATTGTTGCATGTGTAGATGAATACAAGGTTTTGGAGATTAAAACAGACCTACAATGAGCTCTATTAACTCTTAGCCTTTAAAATTTGGTACACAGGCTCACACTAACCTAGTGAAAAAAACCCAAAAATATCAAATCCTTAGGACAATAGAAATATAGGTGTACTATAACACCAATGCCACTATTATCCACTTTCGATGCTCCTGTTCAATTAAAAAATGAAGGCTAGGTCTAGATTCTAGATAGTGTCCTAGTCCTACACCTCAATTTCAAATCTTGAATCATTTATTTTAGTCTATTTTAAAATAAGTTTATTTTTCTTCCTCATGTAATTTACTTGATAAAAACCTATATTTTACCATATTAAACTAGACTTTTCCCTTACTCCAAACCCCTTATTATTTAGGAACTAAACACTAGATTCCTAAAAATAACAATGCATCTAAATTTTTGTTTGTATATCCATAGTTGGAATTTGAAGACCCAAATATGTGGTTAATATAATGTTTTAACACTCTGATCAGTTCATGGTATATATAAGGGACCTTATCAAAGACTAATATTCAAAACCCACAATACCATCTACAAGATGGAGTAAGTGTTGATGTTCTTAAGACTTTGATTTGATATGAAAAGCATCTGAGATTACATATGAGAAAAGGAAAATAATAAAAACTATTCAATTAGAGTTATGATCTCAAAAATTATCTCATTTAATGATCATTACATTGATGGAGTGAGGAGTCTACACAAACCTACATGAGGTAGTAAAAGAGTATACATGTATAAAATAAAAGAAGGTGCTAATGTGTTTGTAGAGAGGTCTATTGTGAAACATCCTCATGAATCTCAATTCACACCAAGGTCTCAATAAGATAATGGATGAAATCTATTTCTGAAGTTAAATCTTCAAACTCTCACCAAATTATTACCTACAATCATGTATTATGTATATGAGAGAGAAAATGTATCTTGTGAAGATGTAGGGTTTTGTTAAAGTTGTAGAGGATCAATAAGGGTATAAAACTTTCAATACTTGGACAAAATTCATGTTTTGATTAATATTTTCTATTGAGACCCTAAACCTCCTTATAATGTAGTCAAGACATCTCCAATGACATAAACTAAAAACCTATTAAACATAAGGAAGAAGGTTGTTATATAGTGAAGGGTCTATAAAGAGGTTGAGTAATATAATTTAGCTTATAATAATGGTTAGATCACATATATTTCAATAAAAAAAATTGATGATAGTTATAATAAAATAGCCATGCAAAAGATAAAAATTAGAATTAGATTGTACACCAAGACAATACTAAGAAGGTTGTTAAAATCCATTGATTAGTATGAAGGTATTTAAAACAAGGGGTAAACATTACCTATAATGTAGAGGTTGATAAATTATATACAATAAGTTATGTGACCTTGATAAAATATCTATAGTCAAGATAAATTCAGCCAAGGTAGACCTCCAAGATTGTGTCTTGCATACTCACCTACAGGTTTACTTGAGAAGATGAGTTAACTTTCATATAAGGTGTATAAAATGGGATTGAGTGTTGAGTTTAAATATATATGAGAGGGTTTAAATATGTTTAAAAATAATTATGAGACCATTTATCTTAAGAATAAGTACATAAAACATATCATCAATAGTTCATACAAGGGTGCATATGGACCTATAGAAGTTATAGACATGTAGGTCCTTGATTTTGATCAAAAGAAGGTCAAAACATTGAAGTTTTTATGGTTCCATTAAATCAATCCATTCATATTTAAAAATTGTGAGTGTCACATGTATATTAAACACTCAAATAATAATTAATGTCTTAAACATGAGTAAATGATCATGAAGATAGTTGAGTTAAGTCTAGACATACCTAAAGAGAGCTACCAGTCTACCTCTTTTTAAGGGGTTATGGTATGTGTTTATTGTTGTTATAATTGAAGTTTAATAGTTAGGGGAGATCATTAAGGCCTTATGATACCTCTTATTTATTAAAACATGCACTATACTAGGGTGAAGAGGTCTTGAAGTTCATTTTTTCCTTATAGGCTTGTTAAGGCCTATATGAAGTGAGATAAATACTTATGGTAGATAGTGGACATGTTAAGAAGATTTGCCTAAGATAAAGATATAAATTGAATAGAAGTTAACTATCAGTGCTATCAAATATCATCAATATAGACTAAAGTCATATAAATAATTTTGAATTTCATATACATAGTAGATGGATTTTAAAAAGGGATCTATAGACCTATGTATGCTAATAGTGAAGAGTTGTGCACTTTTGAAAATACACGAATCAAAAGGAGATGAAAATAGTGGTGAAATTAGAATAAATAATTTAGACATTGTCAAGGAGGAATATCACTAAGAATAAATCATTATTGAGTCCAAGTAAGTGAAATGCCTAGGCAAAAATTTATAGGCCAATGTGAGTATATCAAGATTTGAAAGAGAGTTGAATACAATGTGTCTATTGTGATGAGACTTGTTGGAAAAATTTATCCCACATAAGAATAGTTTGATTAGAAGTGGTTTAAATAGATGAGAAAAGTTTTGGATGGAATGAATGGACCAAAAGTATAAGGAGAATATCTCCTATTGCTTACAAATATTTTGAAACACTTTAAGCAAGCTTAAAATGCAATTTGTTGATCTTTGAGAAGCAAGTCTTGAAACATGTCTAAGATTGCAAGGATAAAAGGAAAAACATGTTCTCGTGGAATTTCAAGAATTTAGGGGCATGAATCAGGTTACACAAAGTCTTATAAGTTCATTAGAAGCCTTTTAAAGAGACAATAATTTCCTACACAAGTCTAGAAAAACTAAACCATCATGGCACATCACACAAAAATGAGTGCATCAACTTGATTGTGAATTTAATAAGTATACTTAGGAAGCCTCTTAGGGCCAAAATATTACATGGACATTATTTTTTTCATGCCTAAATCATTCTCTACAAATTTCATAACTTGATGTTTTTTTATCTCAAGATGTAAATCTTCAAAGTTAGAATTGTAGAGTGGAATGTGTGTGGGGATGTCAAGTTAAAGCTACAGTAAATATCCATTAAAATTCAAAATTTATAAGGATGAAATCAAAGTTAACAAGTGTCCAAATCTTATAAACTAAGATCAAATCTAATGCCACACATCAATTGACAAGGCTAGTGGGCCCAAATAGATCAATGATGCATGATTCATCATACAAATTAGATCAATGATTTTGCAATCCATTGTATAAAGTAGATATAATGGTGAGTAATAGGTCAAAAAGTTAGAGAACATTTAAGTAAAAAACATGGGTGATAAGTTCTCAACCATGTTATACTATAAAAATATCTATGTCTCACATTCATTCGTACACAGGGAGATTGACGGTGCACGTAAGGTTAATAAGTCAAAGGGATGATAGTAGGATCTTGAAGAGCGAATGAGGGATAATAGTTGGCACAATATGAGAAGCCCAGATCTAGATTAATGGTCAAAATTTAAAGTTAAAATATAGGGATTTTGAATAGAGGTTGAATTTGACTTAGGTTGAACTAGGGTAGATATTTCAAAATATACCATTGGAGCTCAATCAATACCTCTATTAGAGGATCCAATGCATGCAAACTCAATTTTATTATGGTTTCAACATTGTTTCATGAAGGAAGATCCTCATGTGTAGTAGTTTTATGATTTATACAAGTTTTATAGGTATAATAGGTCTATTTAGACCTAATATAATCCAAGGATAAGGCTATGTGACTTACAAATCTTCATCAATATATTGACTATGGGAAAACCAATAAATTGGATTGGTTTTCAATTTATAGTGAGACCTATGCTTAGATATTGAATTAAGGGGTAGGTATGTGGTTAATGAAGAAGTGTCTCATCTATAAAATATATATCTTTGACAAATATGAACATTCAACAACCTAAAGTAGACATAGTCATGGTTCGGTCAGGTTGATGAACATAAAGATTTTGTCCTTATAAGTAAGCCAAGAAAAAGATGGCATAGAGTCCCAATATGGAGATCTGGTGGTTAGAGGAAGTAGTTAGATCATTAATATATTTTTATGGTGTTTAAGTATTTTCCTCCATATTAAAATCATGACTCATCATCTACAAAACAAACCCTTGTCTTCTAGTGCATTTCTCAGCCAATAAAAAGAACTTGAAGACTATTGGGACAAGTAAAGGCTATTTTGTCTATGATAGATTATGTCCTTCTATAATTAAAGTGTGGTTTAACATTCATTTAAAGGTGGTGGTAGGTTAATTAATGATCTTTTATGGTGTGTTATCCATCTCTCTTCTCCATTTCTTTATATTTCCCATTCTTTCTCATTTTTAAAAACTCTCTTTCACTTTTTGATAAAAAATTCTCTCTTAATTTTGGAAGAGCAGAGACTCTCATTTGATAAGGCTAGACCCTATCAAAATTTGTATGAAATTCTTATTAAATTAATAAATATTTTATTTTCCTATATCTACCCTATGAATTGTATGTAGCAAAGCTTGTGCATGATGGCAATGTGAAGGAAAATATTTCATGCCCATTGTCCTTCTTTCTTGCTCATTTCTAGGTATCTTCAAGTTAGTTGTAGGTCTAAGTTAGTGTTATTTCTATCATTAATGCAAGCTCTTAGTGAGTCTTATAGCTCTTATTTTCCTTCATTTATTTCTTCATGAACCTATTTTATGAAACACTTATGCAAGTAGCTAAGTTTTATGCAGTTATGTAAGCTAGCATTGTCTTATGCTTCCTTAGTGTTTACTTCATGCTTATGTGAGTTCTCATTTTTATTTGGTGCATCACCTATTTAATTTTATTAGGATCCCTTTACCCCTTTTCTAACCCTTTTCTCAGTGCAAACATTAGTATAGGTGATCCATCAAGAGGAATTCAACCTTCTCTAGAGATCCAACCCCGCCATAGGTGACCCGAAACCTGGGGTTGTTCCCATAGTGTAGCTTAATTGGAGAGAGTCTAAAGAACATTTTTTAAGGGTAAAAATTGATGCTACAATAATTTATATCATGCCTAGTGATAAAAATTTCAAGGAATATTGGTCAAATATTGATGCTAGTTTGATCAATTTATAGCAGTTATAGCTTCCAAGCAATAACATTTGGTGACTCTAAAAGAAGATCCAACATTCTAGTAAGCAGAGATGTGACTACATCTCATGCCAAAGGTGTCTACAAGGTCATCTTCTAGAGTTATTCCTTTTGAATTCATTGAATTGACTTTAAACTAAGTAGAGATATTAATATTTGCTAACACAAACCCTTATAAAGGTAAATTTGTTCCTAAGTCAATTGCAAGGCCTACCCCTGCAATAACATATTTGTTAAACCCTTTCACCACCATGGCAACCCCTAGAGTTTTCCCCTTTGCGGCCTTTAATGGCCAAATTCCTTTAGACCTCCCTCAATATGATCTTATTCTAGTATCAACTCTTAAGAGTGTCCCTTATTTTACTAGAGACCAAGCTACAACCCCTTTTGATCACCTCATAGATATAGCCAACTTATACAACATTCATGATATCAAAGAGGAAAATGTAGAAATTAGGTTATTAACCATCTCCTTCAAATCCAAAGCCATATATTGGTGTATAATCCTTGATGCTAACTCTATTACATCATGGTATCAATTAAGGGATGCATTTTGTAATATATTTGAGGAT
The DNA here is from genome assembly GCA_037957365.1 of Torreya grandis. NCBI lineage: Eukaryota > Viridiplantae > Streptophyta > Pinopsida > Cupressales > Taxaceae > Torreya > Torreya grandis. The sequence goes on along the minus strand of JARHVA010002944.1, from coordinate 1,034,431 downwards.
AAAAGTGACCATTTTTCACTTTTAGAGTAATTAACCATAATAAAAAGGGCCCCTCATGAAGTCATGCAAGACTTCAATACAAGGTTCTAAAAGACTTGGGATAGAATCTCAGTCTCTATTAGGCCTATCCCTAACTTTTATTTTCTTTACTATTTGAAGGCCCTAAATAGTGATATTGGAGTAATGATCTAGTCCATGGGAAGAAAAACATTGGCAAATGCATATGAGGTGACAATCAGATCATAAAATTATCTAGTGTAAGCTGACAAGCTTACACCTAAACCACCAATGCCTTTATTCCCTAAGATCATACCACCTCCTATTTTTTTTCCTCACCTTAAAATCATTCCTCATGTTCCTAAAATTGATACTATACCCTAACCTAATCAATAAAAGGCTCTTATCAGTCAATCTAGTGATTCCCAAGAGCAAAAGAACTTTCAAGAGCTCAAGAGCATGTTCCAATATTTGGGAAATGAAATAGTGAATGTTAAGAGGCATAAAACTTTTAATAGGCCTTACCAAGCCTCATATCAACCTCAATAATAATCTTATCAAGCAAATAGGCTAGCTTATAAAGGAAACTTCCAAAGCCAAGGCCAAGGTCAAATCCAAGGACAAGGGCAACCTAACTATGTTAGGTAAAAACAACTATAATCCAAATGTTTCAAGCACTTCCAACAATTTGGTCCCTCTTTAGAATAACTTTTCTCAATAAGCTGAGGGTACCATGCCTTGGAATCACTTATTTCATAAATCCATTATTCCAACCATTGATTTCACTCAATATTTTAATGATCAATAACAATAGGCTACTAATTATGGGTACAATCAAGTTATTATGGTTCAAAACATAGAGGTACCCATGATGAAAAAACTTTAAGAACATCAATAAGGTCAATGCCCTAATCAAATACCAAGTTAGTTGGGTGATAAAATGGTGACTTATGAGCAAGAAGAGTGTTATGCACTCAATGAGTAGGCTAGTTCTATCCAAGCATATGTTATAGTGGTATAAAATACAAGGTTAAAAAGAAGGAAAAAAGATGGTAATAAGGAATTAGTCAAAGAGATTCCTACCATTACTCCTTTAATATCAAAGCCAAATGAACCTATTATTATTCTAAAGGTTCCAATAACTCCAACAAATCAAAATCAGGGGAATGTCTTTATTCCCCAAAACTCATAAATTCAAAGTATAGTGGTGGCTCCTAAAGTAAAACTAAAGGTTGGTGGTTCACCCATCAACATTGTAGAACAAATAAAAAGGTCCAATGTGAGTGTGCTAATGTAGGATATGCTCACCATGCCTAGTTAGGTAGACATCCTCCAAGAAGGGTTCTCAAATATCAATGTTTCTAAGAAGCCACCAATCAAGGAGAATGTGGTTCTCACCAATGCAACCAAAGGACATAATGAAGGGCAATCAAGTAAGGTGGTTAAACCTCTTCCCTTCTACATTTTAGTAATCATTTGTGACTCTTTAGTGTGTAGTTTCTTGGTAGGTGGTGGGGATAACACCTTAGTAATGCCAAAGTCTATAGAAAACTATCTTGGTCTATAATATGATCCCCGATCTAAAGGAGTTATAAAACTTGATGGTTATTCTACCAAGCCATCTAACATAATCAAATATCTCAACTTGACCCTACATGCTTGTCTTAGTGTCTCAATGTCTCAAGATGTATTGATCCTAGATGTACCTCCTCAATTTGCCTTATGCCTATCCATATAATTCCTAAAAAATGTTAGAGGTTATTTAGTAGTAGATGGGTCATACATGACATTCAAAACAAGATATGTAACCATGGTATCTATCAAGGCTGAGCCTATTATGTAATTCCACATTAAACCTTATGGGCCAAATAGTATAAACCTCAATTGAACCATCCTTGATGAGGATGAATTCATAGTTGGTCAAGAATTAAACAATCACCCTGAGGTGATACAAACATGTTCTTAGATGAGATATGGAATGAACATCAGTTAATTTATCCTTTAGAAGGAGTTGAAGAGAGAAACATGGGTGTCTACTACTTACATGAAGAAAATCAATCCATGACATCCCTCATTGGATTTCAATAATATCTTAGTGGATTATGGAAATTGTTTTTTGATGGTTTAAGGAGTAAAAATGGAGTGGGTGTAGTTGTCATGCTAGTATCCCCCTCAAATGACAAGTATTTATCTTCTTACATGTTCTAATTTAGTTGCTCTTATAATGTAGTAGAATATGAGGGTCTTATTCATGGCCTTCAATGGACTAGTAAGAGAGGCATCAAACACTTATAATTTTATGGGGATAGTGAGATGATAGTGCACCAAGTTAAAGGCTAGAATATCACCAAGAATCCCTTGATGAATTTTTACAAACATAGAGTATGGGACATAATTGAGGACTTTGAGGCTTTTAACATCCAAGCAATAATAAGAAACTAAAATTAGCATGTTGATAGATTAACAGCTATGGGAGCTCAATTTGATATCCTAAAAGAGTTGAAAAAAACCAATGTGTAGCCACATGTCAAAGTGGTAGGAAGACCATCAGTACTAGAAAATGAAGATCATTAGTAGGTCTTTGAGAATGATAAGAAAATTACTTATTTCTTATACTAGGACGTAAAGTTCTCCTTCATAAACTAGGAGAAGTTTCAACATCAGTATGAGAACCAAATTATTTGGTTGAAATATAACAAGCTTCCTAAAGGGATGGTCACCCTTGAAGGTCTCTTCCATGAAGGAGATCATATGAGAAAAGACAAATTAGTGATGTCAACCAATGAAGAGAACTATGAAAGAGTCCTTATTTTCAAAGACAAGCTCATCAAGCTTGAAAAGGTAAGAACTAAAGTTTAGAGGCATGTTTCAATAGAACCTTATGAATAATATGCAAACATATTTTCTTGGGAATATAGTGAACTGAGAGGCTTTGATCCCAAGCTATCCCAACACACTATAGAATTAGAGGTTAATGCCAATCCTATTAGGTACAAATAGAGGCCTATAAACCCCAAAATTGAAGATCTTATGTGGAATTAATTGACCAAATTGATTGAATCCAAGATCATATTTCCCATTTAACACTCCTCATGGGTAGCCGATTTGGAACCTGTGAGGAAGAAGAGTGGAGAAATCAGATTGTGTGTTGACTTTAGGGATTTGAATAGGGTATCCTTGAAAGATCACTACTCATTACCATCCATGGAGCAACTCATTTAGATATATGTTGGTTCAAAACATTTTTTCCATTTTGGATGGGGATTCATGTTACAACCAAGTGTTGGTAAGAGAGAAAGATCAATATAAGACTGCCTTCACCACAAAGTGGGGTAAAAATGCTTACCAAAAGATGCCTTTTGGATTATCAAATGTTGGGGCTACTTTTCAAAGAGATATGGACATGGATTTTAAGGGTTGTTAAAATAGATGGTACTAGTTTACTTGGATGACATCATTATTTTCTCCAAGAAGGCTAGTGAACACATGTACTATCTGCAATTGATCTTCCAAAGATGTAGAGAGTATGGGATTTTTGTAAATCCAAAGAAATGTGTGGTTTTTATTCATGAAGGAAAACTTTTAGGTCATATTATTTTAAAGGAAATACTATCCATTGACCTTGATAGAATAAATGTTATATTAGCACTATATCTACCCAAGCATAAGAAATTAATCTAGAGCTTACTTAGCAAAATATTTTTTGTGAGAAGGTTTATACCTAGTTTTTAAAACCTAGTCAAACCCATCACTACCATGATAAAGAAGAGCCAAGTGTTTGCTTAGTCAAATTAAGGTAAAGAAACATTTGAGTCCATCAAAAACTCCACTTCCTAAGCACCCTCACTCATGAATCATGATTTCTCAAAGGATTTCATATTATACACCATTACCAATATTAACAAAATATCATCTATGTTGATGAAAAATAATGGTGAAGGACTTTAGCAACCAATTGCCTTTTTTAGTCAAGGACTGGAGGGATATGAGGTGAGGTACAATTTCATATAAAAGTAGGTTCTTTCAGATTTAAGGAGCCTCAAAAATTTTAGTCTAATGCTCTCTAGTAGTAAGGTTCACCTTATGGTGTCTCATCCTAGAGTGAGGAAATTTCTCCTCAGCAAGGATTTGAATGAGGAAAGAGTAGGTTGTATTACCAAGGTCATAGAGTATGATGTGAAAATCAAAGTCTCTAAGATAATAAGAGGTAAAGGCTTGTGTGATCATATGGTGGATGACATCAAGAGGAAAAAGAAGTTATTTTTGTGATAGAAGACAACTCACAAACAAATGTACTTCCACTTCATAAAAGATAGATCTAAGACATGACACATTTCATGATGATATGAGAATGTCCTCAAGGTTTGGATAGATAAAAGATAAGGTATTTCAAGATACATTCCATACCTTATGCATTAGTTGATGGTGTAATTTCTAGAAAAGACCTCAATGGGGTACTCCTCAGGTGCATAAATGATGATCAAGTGATAGAAAATTTTGATTAGTTTCATGATGGACTTGTAGGAGGCCATTTTGATCTAAGAACAATAGTAACAAAGTTAATGAGAGATGGTTATTACTGGCCTAGCCTTTTCAAGGATGCTTATGCATGGTTAAGAAATGTTAGAAGTGTGCTCTATTTTTAGGAAAATAAAGATTAGTATCTCTTTCACTCAACCAAATTTAGGTTAAGAAACCCTTCATTCAATATGGGTTAGACTTCATAAGAATGATAAATCCACCTTCAAGTGTAAGACATAAATGGGTTCTCACTACAACTGACTACTTCACTAGGTGGATGGAAGCAAATACCTTAAAAGAAGCTAATGAAAAGTATTATTAGACTTTTATGACAACATAGTAACTAGGTTTGGTGTCCTAGTTACTATAATTTTAGATAATACCTTAGCATTTGTTGGTATGAAGACAAGTTAATGGGCACTTAATCTAGGCATCTACCTCAATATATCCTCAAATTATTATTCCCAAGGTAATAGACTGGTAGAGTCCACAAAAAATAAATTGATAAGGATTATAAAGAGGATCATGGAAGATATTAAAATATTGTGGCATACAAAACCAAGGATAGCCTTATGGGCTGACAGAGTGACTCCCAAAGCTTCCATTAGAAATTCTACAAATTTCCTTATATATGGAAGGGAAGCTAAATTGCCCATTTCTCTTGAACTACCTACATTAGAGTTATCCCATAAACTTTAGTTGATGGAGAGTGAGCCAATGAATGTGAGGATGATAGAGCTCATAGATCTTGAATAAATTAGGGACCTTGTAATGAAGACATTAGAGTCACATCAAGCTCAAGTCAAGAAAACCTTTGACAAGAGAGCCACAACAAGAGACTTCAAGGAGGGGGACCTATTCCTCAAATGGGACTCAAATAAGGAAAATCAAAGAAACCATACCAACTTTGATAGCTTGTGGAGTGGTCCTTATTTCATCCATGGATACAGACAACATAACACTTTTTAGCTTTCTCAGCTAGATGGAGAGGTATTACCCATCCTAGTCAATGGAATTTATTTAAATCCTTGTTATTATAATATTTTAAAGCTATTTTATGATATTATAACATATTATAGTAGTTTTATATGTTTTCCTCTAAGTTCCTTGTGCATATTTCCTTTTAATTATGTGTTTCCTTTTCAACAAGTGCTTGTGTTACAGTTATTTATTTTTCTCTTCTATATCCTTTTGCTTAAAGAGGAAGTTTCAAAAAGGGTCTACCTTATGTTAGTTTCACATCAGTTGAGAGAAAAGACTGTGAATATATGTACCCAATGGATCAGTTCAAGGCTATTAGTCCTTGTATAGAAGGCATGCAAACCTAAGATATTGCCATAAATGTTGGAAAAATTTCACCCACATAAGAATATTTTGACTACAAGTGGTTTGAATAGATGAATAGAGTTCTATATGGAGTGAGTGGAAAAAAGTAGTAAAATATCTCATATTGATTACATAGCTTTTGAAACACTTTAAGAAAGGTTAAAGTGTAATTTGTTGATCTTTGAGAAGCAAGTCTTGAAACATGTCTAAGATTGTAAGGAGAAAAGGATCAGTAGGTCTTCATGGTGTTTCAAAAAATATATAGGAATGAATAAGGTTTCACAAAGTCTTATAATTTCATTAAAATCCTTCTAAAGAGATAATAGTTTTTTGCACAAGTCTAGAAGAACCAGACCATCATGGTAGGTCATGTAGAAATGAATAGGTCAGCTTGATTGTGCATTTAATAGGTACACTTAGGGAGACTCTCAGGGCCAAAAGATTAGATGGACATGATGTTTTTCATGCCTAAATAATGCATTTTAAATTTAATATCTTGATGTATTTTCTATCTCAAGATATAAAGCTTCAAAGTTAGACTTGCAAAGTGAAATGTGCATAGGGATGCCAAGTTAAAGTTGTGTAAAATAGATATTTAAATAAAAAATCTCCAAGGATGAACATGTAGCTAAAAAGTGTCCAAATCTCAAAATATAAGATTAAATCTAATGGCATGCATCAACTGACAAGATTAGTAGGACAAAATAGATCAATAGTACATGATCCATCATACAAAATACACCAATTATGCATGATCCATCATATAAAGTAGATCTAAGATTGAGTAATGGGTCAAAATGTCAAAAAATATTAAAGGAAAATGCATAGGTGACAAGTTTATCAACCACATTAGACTAGTATAATATATATGTATCATGTTCATTTATATATAAGGAGATCGATGGTGCACATAAGGTCAAGATTTCAAAGGGTTGATAGCAGGATCCTATAGAGTGAATTAGGGGCTAAAAGTTGGAACAAGATTAGAAGCTTAGATTGAGATCAATGATCAAAATTTGAAGTTAAAATCTAGAGAATTCAAATAAAGGTCAAATATAACTTGGGTCAAACTAGGGTATATATTTTAAAAGATTACATTAAAGCTCAGTTGACACCTCTATTGGAGGATCTAATGCATGCAAACTCAATTTTATTATGGTTTCAACATCATTTCATGAAGGTAGATCCTCATTTGTAATATTTTTTTTATTCCCACAAGTTTTAGAGGCATAATAGGTCTATTCAAACCTAATATGTTCTAAAGATGAGGTTATGAGACCTACAAAGCTTCATCAATATATTGACTATAATAAAACCAATAAATTAGATTGGTTTCAATCTATAGTGAGACCTATGCTCACATATTGAAGTAGGGGGTTAGGTATGTGGTTAGTGAAGAAGTTTATCATATATTAAATATATATCTTTAATAAACATGACCATTTAGATACCTAAATTAGAGATAGTCATGGTTTAATCAGGTTGATGGACATAAAAATTTTGTCCTTAAGAGCAAGCCAAGTAGAAGATGGCCTAGAGTCCTAAGATGGAGATATGGTGGTTAGAGGAAGTATTTGGATCATTAATAGATTTTTAGGGTGTCTAAGGGTTTTCATCCATATTAAATTCATGATTCATCATATATAAAATAAACCCTTTTACTCTAGTGCATTTCTTAGCCAATAAAAAGAGCTTGAAGACTATTATGACAAGTAAAGGTTATTTTGTCTATGATGGATTATTTCCTCATCTAATCAAATTATGGTTGAGCATTCATTAAAATGTGGTGGAATATAAATTAATGATCTTAGATGGTGTGATCCCCCTCTCTCTTCTCACTTTCTCTATATTTCCCATTCTTTCCCATTTTTGAAAACTCTCTTTTAGTTTTTGATAAGAAAATCTCTCTTAATTCTAGAAGAGCATAAACTCTCATTTGATAAGGTTAGACCCCATCAAAATTTGTATGAAAATCCTATTTAATTAATTGTGTGTAGTAAATCTTGTGCATGATGGCATTGTGAAGAAGAATTTTTCATGCCCATTGTCCTTTTTTCTTGCTCATTTCTAGGTGTCTTCAAGTTAGTTACAGGTCCAAGTTAGTGTTATTTATATCATTGATTCAAGCTCTTAGTGAGTCTTATAACTCCTATTTTCCTTCATTCATTTCTTCTTGAACCTTTTTTATGAAACAATTATGCAACTAGCTAAGTTTTCTAATATTGTGTAAGCTAGCATTGTCTTATGATTCTTTAGTGTTTACTTCATGCTTATGTGAGTTCTCATTTTTATTTGGTACATCACCTGGTTAACTTTCTTAGGATACCTTTACCCCTTCTCTAACCCTTTTATTAGTGAAAACATTAGTATAGGTGATCCATCAAGAGGAATCCAACCTTCTCTGGAGGTCTAACCCCACTATAGGACCCACAGACTGGGGTTGTTCCCATAGTGTACCTCAATTAGAGAGCTTTAAGAACCCTCTCCAAGGGTGAAAATTGATGCTAAAAAATGAATCAATTGAATTATCATGTTAATGAAGTCAATATAACCAAAATAGACCTTTAAAAATAACCCCAGAGGATGATTCAAACTTTTTAATTCAATCTCTGTAATGACCTATAGTCAAAAAACTCTTGGAATAGAGTCATGCCTTTTTGGGTTGATTTAAAGGTTTCATATGAGTACTAAGGTTAAATTTGATAATATAATGTATAAAATCATTAATAATATTCCCATGGTATATTTCAACATTGGAACAAGGATAAATTGCTTAGTCAAAGCCATTAAAAGTTAGGAAACTAAGAAGAACACCTACAATTAGCCTATGTACCATGATTATTGACTATGCATTGAGACTAAGATGGGGTAAAATGTATTTATCATATCCAATTTAGGTTTTCAATGTGTTTGAGAGAGTTAATTACACACTCATAGAGTTCAAAGAGCTCTAAAAAGGTCTTCATTATAGATAAAATGTAAGAATGCAATAACTAAGTTCAAGAGCATTATTTTGTTCACAAACCCTAATCCTTAGTCAAAGATATTATATAGGATATATAAATAAGAAATTAATAATAATAAAATTTTAGAGGGTCAACATAAATGTTTCAAACTTCTCTCAGGCATTTAAATTCAAAATTAGACTCCAAAGTGCCATTTCTAGCTCATTTTCTCTCCTTGACTTTACCAAAAGTAGTTTGCCTAGCCAAAGAGATACTTTATTTTAATAAATATAATACACATAAATTTCATGATATCTAAATATATTTTTATGTGTTATAGGGTTCCCCTACTTAAAATTCTAGGCATTAGTTTTTTGTTTAACCCCTATACTTTATGAATACTCGTCAAGTATGTTAATTATCAAGTTGTCCCAATTGAATGTGATAGGTGATAAACATGAAAAGATAGATAAAATATAATTCTTAAAATGATAGATCAAAGGCAAATGTATGATATTCATGTACATGACCATTATAAGTGGACAATAGTGTAATGCATTTAAGTCCATTAACTATAGACTTTACCAATCAATTATGTTTAAAATTGCCAAATGAGTAATCTAAGATATCTCAATTTAGGTATTGCCATGAAAAATTCATTTTGGTTCTTATTTTTCTTTCAAAACCTTAAGCTCACTTTTATAGATTTAAAACCTATAAAAAATATGGAAGTTTAATGGGTTTAGTTGGCCTCAATCACTCTATTGATGATTAACCATTGCCTATGTATCCAATTCACCAAGGAGGGAAATGAAGCCTATGTTGTTCTCCCACCTAGAGTGATTATGTAATTATGTTCTTTTAACTATGTATATGCAGCTATAAAATGGATGTGATACTATAAAATTATGGCTCTTGGATTACATTAGAATTATCTTGACTTGGCTTTAGTTGTTCCTTATGAATAATCTTGAATTTGGAGAGAATACGTAAAATTTATTTAATGAGAAATAGTGTGAATGCATGAGAGAAATGAATATCAAGTGGGGGAAATAAACTACTTTTTATGTGTATTTATAAGTGAACATTTTGATAAATTCCTTTAGTTAACCTTATGAAACGTGTATTAAGATCTTAAAGAATGTTTTAAATTTTGAAAACTATCCATATTTGGTGAGGGATGTGACTAACTTAAGTGGACAGGAACAAACATCACTTAGTATGCCTAGTATAGACTTTTATAAAATTATAATGTACAATTATCCTCTATTGGAGATAGTATGAAATTGATTTTAGATAGATTGAGCATTTGAAATTTTAATTCTTGTGTAATAGTAATGGAAAGCAAAGGGTTAAACCCACTCACATGTAAATGCATTAGACGAATGGAAAATAATATTCATGTGGTTGGGTGAAAGTCATTTGGTTTATTATGTGTCAATAATTATCTTTATAAAGTACATGTTACTATATTTATGTGTTTACATCTCCCCCCCCCCCCCCACCACTTTATTCTAATAATGAAATTTCTAGAATAAAGGAGAAAGACTTGAACCTGAGTGTGTATAATACAATTTTTATTTTATAAAATACTTAAATTATGGGCACTCAAATTTAAAAAACCCTAAAATATATCATAAATTAGTAATTTTGTTCATTTGAAAATTGAAAAATCTTGACCTTTTAGAATTGAAAATTTTGAAAAGAGAGATAATAATAATTACACCTTCATGTATGCCAAACCAAATCTCCCAATAAATAATACATAGTTATGGATAAATATGCCATATTTTTAAAACACTTGGATATTTTTAAATATTGATGAATTAAGAGTGATAAAATCCTAATTTGAATAACTAGTCAAACTCTTGAGTTGGAAGGATGCATTATTCCAACCCTCATAAATACGGAATGGTACCCAATGTACTAGTCAAAAAATTTATAAACATGATATGCTCACTATGATTTCTGCTAAGGCTATTGAGTTTCATTAAATTGGAATGCACATCACCTACATAAAATATGTAACCACACAATTGGTTTGATAGAGGTAATACTATGGTTGTTGAGCATTGTTGAACCTTAATGTACATTGTGCACACAAATCAAATCACCCCATTGAATATGGATCTAGATTATACTTTTTCATGATCAAAATATAATGAATAATATGCATGCCCTCATCATGACCACATTTCTCATATAATTTAATTTAAAATAATAGTTTTCCTTTGAATTTGTAACTTTGAACTTTGAATTTTGTAACTTTCAAATTTAAATATTTTTGTTTTGTAACTTTGAATAGGCATAGTCATGAATGAGTACCATTCCAAAATAATCTATTCTAATGATATATAATGTTATTTATATATATTCTAAATTTAAATTATATTCTTAACATGTAACTTTGATCTTATAAATATTTTTCATATGTTGATGCTTAAGCATTAAAGAGTGTATGATTTTGTGCTTTGAGTCTTTGAAAAGTGAGTGCATATGAATTTAATATGCCACCAAAATCTATATTAATGTGACAAAATATGTTATGTATTTGATTTTTGAATTAATTTGAATCATAGAAAACCTATACTTTGTTATAAAATCTTATTTTTCATTAATTTGGATCTTTAAAAACATGTATTTTGTACTTTTTAAACTTTTATTTTGTATATTTGAACCTATAATTTGTACCCAAATCTATTTTTTATTTTCTAATGGAGGTTTGAATCTCTAAAACAAGCCCACAATGATTCCCCACTTTTGATATGAGGGATATAGCCTGAAATTGATTCATATCAAAATAAGAGTTAACTATATCATGTGATAAAGATATGATTATAGAATATTAAATAATAATGTTAGAGAGTTTTTCTTAAAAAAAATGTAATTATCATTTTAAATATGCATGTAACATATTGAATTCCTGGCACACAAAGTTTCAAGTCTATATATATTTATCAATGAAACATGTAATAAGTAACTATTTATAAATTAGACTATGCAATAAAATTTCATGGTATGTATCATGGTACTACTAATCAATCTCAACAAGCAAATAATTAAAACACACTATAATGTCAAATAATGTCACAAATTTTCAAATAATAGTTTAAGTTCCATATATAAGGGGCATGTTCAAATTTTGCATTAAAAATATATTGCACACACAAGGCTAAGGCCACAGACAATGAATATGTTTAAATTTCACATAAACCAAGCATAATCGCATAGGGATGTTCAAGTAATTTTCACACAAGGGCCAAGGGATACACATAATAAGAAAAAAAACGTCTATCATATTATTCAAGAAAGTGAACAACATTGAATGATCATAGAATACGTGAAAACTATTTTATTCCATCCATATGCATCAATTCTATATTCTATAAAATTAGCATAGCTATGTAACGAAATGTAAAATATGAGTGAGTTAGCAAGACACTTAAAATATATGTATCTCAATATTTAATTTTATGTCATAGATAATTATAACCTACTATAATGTAACATGTATAATAAGATGCCTCCAACATATGAATGGTTACTAGGTAGAATGAAGTCCAACATCTAAGAATGGATATATGATATATGCCTTGCATCACACTCACATACCTCATGATATTCATGTGTATTAAAAATTAATACAATGTCTACCAAAATATGTGATAAATAACATATGTAAATAAGTAAACTAGAATCTTGTGCCATTCTTAAGCCATAATTTTTTATTTGATATTGTTAATAAATGAGTTTTAATGGATCACATAACCAAAACAAAGCCAAAATATATACAACATATAACTAACAAAAATAAGAGATAAAAACCCCTTGGGATACAACACTAACCAAGAATTTTTTTCCAAAAAAAATCAAACCTATGTTAATAATCCACTAGACTTCATTAGAAAACCTAAAACCCAGGGCACCACAAATAATGAACCAAGAACAATCAATAAAAGTTTATGAGTGAGACTCCTTAGAGTCTGAGTAGTCAATGAGGGAAATAACCTTGGTGTTATTTTTATTATTTTTTATTTTTATTTTTTTAGGTAACCCCTTCACTTTATTTGACCTTCATTTGAACCTTCCACTTCTATCTTCTTAGCATGTGTTCCTTTACTCTAATTTTTGGTTAGAACCACCACCTCTTTCTTCTTGGCTAGAGTATTTTGATCTTTTGAAATATTTTCGTTCTCCCTATTATTAAAAGGAGTTACCTTTTTATTCATTCTCATTGAGAGTGGATTTGGATTTATTATTAACCCCCTTATTTTTATTATCCTCTAAAATCAATGCTCTTTCAACATCCTAATCTTTACCCATCCTTCTGCCTCACATATTGGCTCCCTCATTTTATTCATTTCCTCCTTAATGTCATTAAACATTTTTTGTTTCTTTTAAATTTGACTCTATATTTTCAATTTTATCCTCTAATTCTAATGCTTTTTATACCTATCTATGAGAAATTCAAATCTTTCCTTTAACCTCTCAATCTATTTCTCTTTCATCTTATCTCTCCATTTTGCTTCCATGGGAGAATCTAGAGATTTATTTGATTTATCCACCTCATACTTAGGATTCTTCATCTTATCTTACAAAATTTTATTTTTTCTTTACTTATTTTTTTCTCCTTTGGACTATAAGTGATCATGTCAGAATTACTAGGTCTCTTATCTATGGTACGTGGGATCATGTGAATCCTCCTCTTGGGTATCCATGAACTCTTCAACACTTTCTTATAGTTATTCCTCCCCACTATCCACTTCAAATGTTTTGAAAACATATTTTCCCAAAAAGGGTCCACCCCTTAATAATAAGGAAGATGAGACCCTGATGGATATTTTGATAATTGAATTTAAAAGGTAGGAGTAGATTTCTCTAGAGACTTTTAAAGTAGAAATTATGGAAAACTAATTTTGTTAATTTTTAAATTTTTAATCAAAAGGAAATGGTGAGAGTATATAATTCTATACTTACCCTCTAAAGTTATATATTTCATGATCTGTAAGAATTTTTTTGGTCAAATCCCTAACAAATCCATTCTAAGGTAGCCTTTATTCTTAGTCTCAATTTCTTCCTCAGTCTTGAAGAAAATTTTCTTTAATTATTCTATCTGTCTCTTGTCATTAAACACCTTCATACCTTCAAATTCCATCACTATTACTTCCCCAATAATATCCTCAGTAATGGTAATCTATATGCCCCTCATTTTAACCACTCTTTCTTTCGATTTCATGACAAAGTCCTTTGAAATATAAGGTTGAGATACAAATATTCTCAACATGAAATTTGTAATACCTTCATTAATAAGCTTACACAGGATGGCTTGTTATTATTTATATTCTTGCAAGATATTAGTTTAATCTTATATTATTATCTACCCACGATTGAATAATTTTCCTCTCTCAATTTCTTACTATTATAAAAAATTAGATTAACCCCATCACACCCAAAACTTGATGTAACAAATTAATTAATTGTTAACTCACTTGGTCATTTTCTCAAATGTTTTGAACTTAATTTTTATTCCTCACAATGAGTACTATCATCATTACATAATATTTCACAAAATACATCTTTGTTTATTTAAAGTATACAATAATTTAATTTTACTCCCTCCTGAAGGCTTAGGTCATTTTCCATATCACTCATAATAATCTATATTAACTAAATAGGTAAGTCCTCTATTGGAGACCAGTGGTTAAAACATGAGCTAGGATTCCTAAAATGGCCATGCCATCTTCCCCTTTATTCCCTTCCCTATATACATGAGATATGAAAAACTCCTTTAAATACTTTATAAACTCTTTACCATCCTTAATTTATTTTTTAATGGACCATGAGGGTTTACATTTTCTTGAAAAATAATTTAGGATATTCAAATAATCCCCTTTAACCATGAGTTTTTCAATTTTAAATCTTTCCGCTAATTGAATTCCCTAAAGTACCACTTTGGATTTTATTACATGGTTAGTTTTCACCCCAAATGGCCTTGCATATTCATCTATCACTGGGCCTTTTAAATCCCTGATGCACCTCCTCCTCCTTCTATGGTTCGATTGCCTTTAATTGCACCATCAAAATTAAAATTTAGCCAAGACCTCAATAATTTTATCCACTTTACCTTGGATATATCCACTTTAAAAGGGTGGTATTTCACTAAGGGAGTAATAATATATCTATTAAAAATGAAGTAATATATTTCATTAAGTGGAGGATTTCTTTTTAGAGAAAACATCCTCCAATTTTCCTTGATACCCTCACAATTTTTTTGAACAATAGTTCTCTCAAAAAATATTTTATAGTCAAAGATACACTTATTTGTAATCTTCCAAATTAAAATAAATGGGGTATATAAATGTCACACAAAAATACCCATCGATTCAATTTCCAAGGTGAATTATGTTGTTTGATGAGGTCCAGTAAAGTTTTGGTTTAATCTAATTAGTATTAAATTTTTGCATGATGAAATCCATTGTTTTGGATGCAAATGGACAATCCAAAAATAAACTTTTTACTATTTACTCATTACATTTACATCAAAAAACATCTATTTGGGATGGTAAATCCTCTCTTAACCATGTTATATATCATGGGAATCTTGTTTTGGGCTACCAAACATAAGAAAATATTAATCTTGGGAATGAGATTCCTAATCAAAAGATCCTTTCAATAGAATCTGTCTTCCTTTAGGTCTTAGTTTTTTATTAATTCAAAACATTTTGAATGTTTTTTGGAATTTTTGATTTCTTTTTGAAAATTTTGAAATATGTGATATTTTTGATATTTTAAAAAGGAACTAGCCTATGATCACATCAATGGGAAAAATTTAGTACATACTTATATTATATATATTAAATATGACTTTTCATTTGATAAATGTTTTATATGTGCGTGTATCTAAATCCATAAAGGTATCAAGTGTTTTAGTCTAACTATTTGATCATTACTTACAGAATATGATGTCATATGTGTAACTTGGGAAAGTTTAGGACTTGGTGAATCATGTTGTATAACTACATGTGTTTGATGTCGAACACAATGAAATTTTTGAGGTAATGCCATAGGACACAGTATGGGATATTTATACTTATTTGAAACTTAAGTAACTCTTTGGTATGAAGCTTCTTGCTTAAGAAGGTGTGCCATTTTTCTTTGAGCTGACTATATGTAAAGCTTTTATAGAGATGAAATAATTGATTTTGTACTATGATCATAAATAGATGCATTGGTTATCTTTACATTTTGATTCATATTAGGTTCTATAATATTATTTTTATGGTGCTCTAAAATAATTCTCATAACAAAATATGGTGGTAGTGGGGGAGGAGGAGGAATTACCATTAACTATAGAGGATACTCATATTGAATGCCTTAAACTTTAACCATTTGAGTAAAATATGCTGATTTGAGGCATTTATGCACTATAGTTGGTACTATGTGAATATTTTTATCCAAGGGAATCATAATAACATATTGAATATTCATTAAATTGGTAGGACTAAAAATGGAGCTCTCATTCTTTTTAAACTAATGTTAGGATTGTGGAGCTAAAAGCTTCACTGATGCAAATACAGAGGAGGTTGCAGGAGAGTTGCTGAGTGCCAGAGACACCGGCGTCGGTCAGGCCAACCGACGTCGGCAGGAAAGGGCAGGAAAGACAACTGGCGTCGGTCAGAGATCGGCCGGTGTCGGCGACCCCCAGGCGGACAGGGACCGGCGTCGGTCGCCTGTGTGGTTCGAACTGAGCCAATTATGGGCAGTTAACTAACGAACCAAGTGTTTGCATGAAGAGATCTAATTTTAGACTGAGAGCTGCGGATCTAATTATTGTAATTAGATGTCTAATTATTGTTTGGATGAGATCTATATAATAGACTCATGGTTGTATTGTAAAAGTGTGCTAGGGAGTAAGAGAGAATAATTATAAGCTCCTTCTGTGTGTGAGGTAGAGCAATGGTGCGTTCCTCCTAGTGCCATAGTACCAGGTGTGTTGGTGCTGGATTGGAGAGCCAGCTGGGTTCTTCAGGAGTGTAGGATCTTGGTCACAGTTGCATGGCCTATATAGGAGATCTACATGGTAAGTAAGATCATTGATCTGCAGGTGTATGTGTATGCAAGGTCGAGGTTCACAGGTGAATAGAACCATTGTTTGATTTGCAGGTGTGCAAGGTCATACAGACAGCAACACAACAGGGAGCAGTATCAGGCAGGATCTACTTGGAGTACAGGTGTGTACTCGGATAGAACAAGAGGAAGGCAAGGAATTTCCTTCCATAAGTATGGTCTGTTGAATTGCAGGTTGTTGCAGGTTCATGGGAGATCTACTTGAAGTACTTTGAGTACTTGTGGAGCACGTGGAGTGCTTGTGGAGTGCGTGGAGCACTTGTGTTATGCGTGGAGCATGAATGGTGAACACCAACTCTATATTTGAGTTGGGTGTTGGGACCGGTGAGAGGGAGAGCTTTGGGGAGAAGATTTACTGTTCACTTGAGGTGTGGGAATCCTCTGTAAGGTGGTGGAGAAGATGTGGCATATTCTCTATTGTATTCTTTTCTATATAAAGTGTTAATACAAGTTGTGTATTGTCTCTCATATGCTGTGTTATTCTGAATTCTAGTTACTTGGTGAATCTGGTTTATTTCCGCATAATAAGTTGTTTGAAGTTTGGTAATCAATTGTATGTTTCCGGTTTCGCATCCTGACAAGTGGGATCAGAGCATGTTTGTTGTTCTAGATTCCTGACAAGTGGTATCAGAGCCTTGGTTGTAGGTTCTTAGCTCGATACTGACAAGTGGTATCAGAGCTAAGGTTGCAGGAAGCAGGTTGTGTTTTGATTACAGGGCACTCTCAGGGTTTTCTGATTGAGTGGGAGTAGAGCAATGGCAGATCAAAGTAAGCTAAGAATGGAGGAGTTGAAAAGCACAGACGATTACTCACGGTCTGATGGAAAGAAAGAGCAGGTAAAAGAAGATTGTTGGTTGGTAACAGATCAGCATGAAGAAACTGAAGATACAGATGTTGCAGGTGTTATTGCACAGGATGTGTTTGCAGGTTTCTTGGATAAAGTTGAATCTTGGATAAAAGATTCGGTTGCCTCTTTCCATGCAGCCCCAGATAGAGGAGCTGGTAAGCCTTGCCAAAGAATTGGCAAAGGGGAAGTGAAGCTGAAATTGCAGGCGGCCAACACACAGGTGTTGATGAAGGTCATGCAGGTCCCAGGTTTGGAGATATGGCTAATTTCTTCAGAAAGATTGGGTGATGAGAGATGCACAAGAACTCTCACAGCGGTAGCACTTGAATTAGCTGGTGGTAAGAAAATAGGTATACTTTATCTACTTGTTTATATTACTGATTCTTCTTCTGTTGCGGAGACGTGGCTTCGTAGGCTTGGTCACATGAGCAGGAAGGAGATGCATGTTCTTAAGCGAAAGACAGATATATTTGACAGGTTTAAGAACTGGAAAGCCTTGGTGTTCTTGGAGGAGATGACGGACAGAGTTCAGTGGATGAGGCTGGATACATCTGAGCAGGGTAGTTTGGACATGGAGATTGATCCAAAGGAGCTCACGGGTAAAAAGTCATCACTCACAGGCGAACACAGACACCGATGTCGGTCAGGAGGAACCGGCGTCAAACAGACAGGTGCCGATGTCGGTCATGTGCAGACCGAAGCCGGCGATGTCGGGCAGGGTAAGACCGACGTCGGTCATGGGACCGACGTCGGCAGTATGTAAGACCGATGTCGGTCAGGAGGACCGACGTCGGCAGCAGGGACACCAGCGCAGGCAGGTTGGTAGTCAGGTACAGACGCATGGAACCGACGTCGGTCGGATGCAGACTGTGGAGTGACCGAGGTCGGTCACTGTAACGAATTTTGGGTGGACAGCAAGCTGTTAAGGAGTCTCAAACACCCATACGAAGGACTGAAGGCGTAAGTAGGCCCTCAAATTCATTATTCCTCTTCTTCATACTTGTTGCTGATTGTATAGCAGGAAGGATCCAGGAAACAGGTGTGAGCTTGGCAGGGATATGATGCAGAACCAGACGGGTGTCTTGGTAGGTTTGCCAGCTGGATGAAAGCACAGAGACGAATGGATGCCTTAGTAGAAGAATAGAGAGAATGGATACATGAGACGGAAGACCAGGCATATGGTCTTGAGGAGCTGCAGGACAGTGGTACCAGGTTTGACAGGTGGAGGACGAAGCATGGCTTCAGTCAGTGTCAGGTAACTACTGTGGTTTGTCTTACCAGGTGGATGATGAGTCATGACATCATTTTGTTGCTGTATGTGGATAGTATGCTAGCTAGCAGGGGTGTACATACAGGGTTTTGCTGAGCTAAGGGTAAGATTAGTTCAGTGGCATGTCATGAGGAGTTTGGAGCAGTGGAATTCTTTGACATGGGAGGCATGGAGATCACTGGTTGATTTTGTCTCGAGTGGGAGCTGATGTGAATCAGGTGTTGGCGAGGTTCGGGATACAGAACCGGAGCACACTAAGGGCTGGACAGGTACAGTGTCTGAAATCACATGAGGTCTGGTATAGACCTGAGTATTCCCATGCAGTGGGAGCTGTCAGAGTTAGGAGCCAATTCGGGGAAGTGGGTTCTCAGGTTTTCTGAGAGGGACCGGTAGCAGGTGTTGCTATGCAGGGTCAGGACTTCACTACAGGTGTTGTAGGTTCGGATGTGGCAGGGTACTCGGATGACAGGTGGTACATCACAGGTTGTGTGGTGTGTTGTCTTCAGGTGGGAGCTTGAAGAGGGATACAAACCAGGAAATAGATTAGACGGAGTATAGGTACAGGTACAGTGCAGCTATTTATCTCCAAGTGGGAGATTGTTAGGATTGTGGAGCTAAAAGCTTCACTGATGCAGATACAGAGGAGGTTGTAGGAGAGTTGTTGAGTGCCAGAGACACCGGCGTCGGTCAGGCCAACCGACGTCGGCAGGAAAGGGCAGGAAAGACAACCGGCGTCGGTCAGAGATCGGCCGACGTCGGCGACCCCCAGGCGGACAGGGACCAGCGTCGGTCGCCTGTGTGGTTCAGACTGAGCCAATTACGGGCAGTTAACTAACGAACCAAGTGTTTGCATGAAGAGATCTAATTTTAGACTGAGAGCTACGGATCTAATTATTGTAATTAGATGTCTAATTATTGTTTGGATGAGATCTATATAATAGACTCATGGTTGTATTGTAAAAGTGTGCTAGGGAGTAAGAGAGAATAATTATAAGCTCCTTCTGTGTGTGAGGTAGAGCAATGGTGCGTTCCTCCTAGTGCCACAGTACCAGGTGTGTTGGTGCTGGATTGGAGAGCCAGCTGGGTTCTTCAGGAGTGTAGGATCTTGGTCACAGTTGCATGGCCTATATAGGAGATCTACATGGTAAGTAAGATCGTTGATCTGCAGGTGTATGTGTATGCAAGGTCGAGGTTCACAGGTGAATAGAACCATTGTTTGATTTGCAGGTGTGCAAGGTCATACAGACAGCAACACAACAGGGAGCAGTATCAGGCAGGATCTACTTGGAGTACAGGTGTGTACTCGGATAGAACAAGAGGAAGGCAAGGAAGTTCCTTCCATAAGTATGGTCTGTTGAATTGCAGGTTGTTGCAGGTTCATGGGAGATCTACTTGAAGTACTTTGAGTACTTGTGGAGCACGTGGAGTGCTTGTGGAGTGCGTGGAGCACTTGTGTTATGCGTGGAGCATGAATGGTGAACACCAACTCTGTATTTGAGTTGGGTGTTGGGACCGGTGAGAGGGAGAGCTTTGGGGAGAAGATTTACTGTTCACTTGAGGTGTGGGAATCCTCTGTAAGGTGGTGGAGAAGATGTGGCATATTCTCTATTGTATTCTTTTCTGTATAAAGTGTTAATACAAGTTGTGTATTGTCTCTCATATGCTGTGTTATTCTGAATTCTAGTTACTTGGTGAATCTGGTTTATTTCTGCATAATAAGTTGTTTGAAGTTTGGTAATCAATTGTATGTTTCCGGTTTCGCATCCTGACAAGTGGGATCAGAGCATGTTTGTTGTTCTAGATTCCTGACAACTAACTTGGAGAGGTAGCACTATATGTCCCAAATTATCTTATGTATGACCATAAAATACCTTGACTACTCTTTATTTATCTTAAATATCTTTCTCTATGAACCTAGGACTATGAATGAGTGTCATTTTGCATGCATACCAACTTGCTCCATTTTCAATCATGATACTACAAATAGGTTAATTTTTTATGTAGGCTCAAATATAAGTGAATGTCTATTTGAATCATTATCATGGATTTAATTGTCATCAAATGTGATAAATAGATGTTGTGCTAATGTTCTTATAAATGTTTTGATAATTCCATGTATTAGATACCTATATGTCTTAGGAAGAAGATGTGCATTGCACACATGATGTACTTTTAAATTATTTGTATTTTTTGTTGAACCATGATTTGAAAAATTATTACTGAAGTTTTTCAACTTTACATAATCATCCTATTATTGTATAATTTCCTCTATGGATATTATTTTCTCAATAGTATTATCATCAATAAGATCTTGTATCTTATGCCTTATCTTGTAACACTTGTTTTTAAATTGCTAAATGCATCTATGATAATTATAATATGTATTATTATCTAAGCCCTTAGGTTGAGGCTTTATTAAATAAATATCAAATGGAGAGGTATAGATATGATCTTGTAATCAGTTAGTTTTTGTAACAATATATGAGGAGGTTTTATAAACCTTGTAAATTTTATCCTTGGTGGAGTTATCAATTAAATCTTGTTTTATGGTTATCTTATTGCATTAGTTACATTTTTTTCATTATTACTTTGATTATATTTAAATTTGTAGTTGGACTTAATATGAAACTTTATATTTTAATTTGATGGAGAATTTGGTGTTTTATTTAGCTATTTCAATAATATAATCTTGACTTTTCTTTCTTTTACTATGTTCCATAGCTCATCAAATGTTTTAGAATTATCAAACATGATTGATTCATGGATTGGTGTTAGCAATCTTTGAGTGAAGATATCTTGAAATTAATTATCTCCCATAGAGTTTTACATATTTACTAACATATTTTTGTACCACATTACATATTCACTTATTTTTTTATTTGTATCTTGCTTGAGTTTAGAAATTTGTTCATATGCTAGATTTTCACTAATGTTCTAAAAAAATGTGCTAAAATATAATCTACCAATGGATTGAATGCTATAAATTATTGAGGTGGGATATCATATAACTATCAAAAATCATAATATTTAAGAGTTTTTAAAATATATTGGTAAGTAATTTTTCATTGTAAGAATAAGCTAAGTAGAAATGAACTAAGATGTTACTCAAGATATACCTTATCCTCAAAGAGTGGTAGATTAGGAGCCAAAAATCCTACTGGTAGTGGGTAATAATATATTTTAGGTGTTAAGGGATTGTAAAGAAGAGTATAAGAGTCCATCAAGTGATTGAATTTATAGACATCCTACTCTAATTGAAATATTTTAGCATGGAAGGATAGAAATTTTTTGTCAAGAAGAGATGCATTAAGAATGCTTGGAAGTGGACCTTGTGTGGTGATTAAGGAAGGTGTGTAGGATTCCCTTGTATAAATAGGCATGTTAATTTAATATAAATTAGGTTATTACCTTATACCTTAGGATGTTTTCATATATTTAAATGTAGGGGTTAATATAGGAAGATATATAGTATAAACTAAAACATTTTAATTAGAAGTTGAGTTTATTAATTTTGTTCATCTCTTGCAATATATAGTGATGTAGGAGAATGTAAGGTGAAGGGAAATATTGTATCAAGCAATAATATGTTATATTGTATTTTTATTTTGTTTTTTGTTTGTGTCCTTATTTTCTTAATCTTTTTAACCTCTAAGAATGATGTTGTAAAACTATTCCTTACTTAGGTCAAAGTGAATATATATTTTATCTACTTTTGTTAGTCTACGTGGACTATTTAGACTATGAAAATTGGAAATATGGTTTTATTTATGTATTAAATTATATATTCCCAAATTTGGTGAGGTTATATTACATGACACATGTAACATATGTGAAAAAATTTAGACCATTTGGTGAAGAAGTAACATCTAATTCTATGATAAAAAATAGAAGGGTGTTTGTCCTTTTTTGTTAAGATTTGGATGATTAAAATTTGTGAGGTTATATATCCTAAAACTTAAAACAAATTTACCAAGTTTTATAATATTTAGAATTACCATAGAAACATATCAATTATTTATTTTAGATTGTGTGTGAGACACTTTACATGATGTATCTCATTCTAAAATAATATAATTTACATACTTGACAGATTTTATATAATTTTGAATTACCATGGTAATGTACCATTCGTTTCTATCAGAATGTGTCACCTATCTAGTATACAATAGTTGGCAAGATGGTTCTCTTTGTGTATTAATAATTGGAATGCCAAATTTTTTGTAGCGATATAAATTATAGTTTAAAATATATTTTTTTCAAATTTAAGGTTAATTTGATAAATTGAGGTAAAATATATGATGGTTTTTCTAGTTTTAGTTCAACCTAAAATTGTCACCTAAGTACCCTACATAGTTGGTGATACTTGGAAAAATGGTTCTTTTTATGTAATAAGAATTGGATTTCTAAATTTAGTACAGTAATATGAAATGTAGTGTAATATGTATTTTTTAAATTTAAGTTCAATTAGATAAGCCTTGGTAAATTTATGATGGTTTTTTAACTACCATTCAACATAAAAATGTCACCTAATAGTTACTAAAAATAAGGTGTTGATGCTGAAAACTTAAGGCCACCTAAATATTATACATTTTTTGGAATGTCAAGGTAGTTGAAGAGACACCCCATAAATCTAGGGATGTCATAATAATACTCTTATTTGTTTAGATGAGTCGGTTTATTAAGGGATCAAATTTTTATGGAGTGGTAAATAATGTAGAGTAGAGCATAATATAGATAGATCTATTTTTCACATTTTTGTTTAGGAAAATATGAAAATATGGTAATATGATGTATTGTATATGATAAAACCATTGTAACTATGTAATGAACGAAAATTCAAAGGTTTTAATTATTATTTTTATCTACATGTTTAGTTTAAGTGAATACCTAAGCATCACATAATTAAAGATTGTCCTTAGGTGGATACATGATTTATATTTACATCATTTGGCATCAAAGCTACATTTTTTATTTATAGGATAAGTCTACGTGAATAATTGTTTAAGTTTATTGGAAAGATATGAAAGACAATTTTTCATCATGGGAGAGATGGCACATAAAGTAAACATGTTACAGAGAGGGGCAAGACCAAAAGGACCCCAAGTTGTATATTTGGCTAAGACAATGAGAGGAATATAATAAATCTTGGATTAAATATAAAGAACACAAAGAATATGATCTTATGATGGATACATGAGGTAGAATTAAAAATAATGTGCTAAAGATCTTGGTGTGGAGAACATGGACAATGAAGATAAGACCAAATTTATCAGAGTTGTGGTGAGGATTGGTAGTAAATTAAGGTTGGAAACACCTTGATATAATTGGATCTTGAATTTCATGGATATTTTGGCTTAGATAATAGATATGGAGAATTATTTTGAATATGAGTTTATGAAGGAACATAATAAGGTGATTTTTTTTTTGCATGAATATAAAGAGACATGATTCTTTAGGGTGGGATCATGTGTAGGCTAAGAGACAAAAGAAAGGTAAGCAGAAGATAAGATCCTGGGATATGATGGTGAAAAACATGAAGGAAAAATTTATACCTTTTGAAAATAAAATGATCTTATTTATAAAACTATATAATTTGAGACCATAGGAGATTAACATAAAAGAATACACTGAGTTTTATAGACTCACTATAAGGGTTGGACATACATTATTAGATCAGGAGAAGATGGTAATGTATGTGAATGGACTATGTTTTATCATACAAGACAAAATCAATTATTTGGACTTTAGAGTTATAGAGGAATCCTATCAATATGCATTTAAGGTAGAGGAGAAGCTAAGAAGGAAGAATCAAGATAAATAAAGATTTAGAGGAAAGTTGTTGAGAGGATGAGAATAGGAAAATAGTGGAAGAGATCAAAAATTAGTGGTGAAGAGGTGATTATCTCAAAAAATTAGAATCAATCCAAAAAGTAGGATACTCTTCTAGAGGAAAAATATTTTATGGAAAAGGTAGAGGCAAAGGTTTTATAAGTAAGTGTTTTGGATGTAATAAGTATGTTTGTCATAAAGAGCAAGATTGTCCAAAAAATCCATAAAAAATAGTAAGAGAGTTGAAGGGATAAATCATATAAAATTTGGATATGAGGAGAGCATTGGGTATCCATTATATATGGAAGAGATATAATAAGGAGAGGATATATTTATGAATATAGTGTTATTGAAACTTGATAATGAGGTGAATGAAACTTGATTATTCCAAAATGTTTGCAAATTAATAGGTATGTTTTGTAGAGTTGTGATTGATAGCAATATTATGAATATTTTAGTTTATCAAGATATGGTGGAAAAAAATAGGTTAAAGCAATTGACACATTCTAAACCATACATTTTTTACTTGTTTCATAAGGGGCAATAGGTGTTAGTGAATGAGTAGTGTGTGGTGAATTTTTAGATCGGTTCACATAAGGATGATTTTTTGGTGTGACAACATGATCATGGATGTATGTCATGTGCTACTAGGTAGGACATATAAGTTTGATTGGAGAGTTGTACATGATAGAAGAGAAAATAATACACCATTATGAATTATGGTAATAGACTCACATTAAATCTATTGAAGGATAAAGGGGATGAGTTGGACAATAGTTCTAAAGTGATGTTGGTATCTAGTAAAGATTTTTTAAAGATGGCCAAGGAAGAAAAAATGTGATTTTAACTAATTTAAAATCTTTTCAAGTTGTGATAGACACTAAGGTAAGTGACCAACCTAATTAAATTAAAATGAAATATTATGTTTATATTGTGACAAGTGAATTTCTAGATGGACTACCACCTATAAGGCACATTAGTCATCATATGGATTTATTTTTAGGAGAAATTTTATCTAAAAAAATATCCTATAGGTTGATTCTAATGGTTAATGAGGATATAAAGTAGGTACAAGAAATATTTAATAAGAGGTTAATTTGAGAGAGTTTAAGCCCATGTGTAGTTTTAGTTATGTTGACACCAAAGAAAGTTTTGGAGGTTTAGATTTCACCCTAGCTAGAATCAAAAGTGTTTAGGCCCTACTTCGAAATATAGCTCAACATAGGACTGAACCTAGGTTATGGGTATCCTATAATGGAGTCAAAATTGAAGGATTTTTAATGAGGCTAGCTCCTGTGATGCATCATTTTAGCTCATTTACACACTACTAAACCTACTAATGACTAGGTAAAAGGAAGAAAAGGATAACATGAAAGGGAAAACCTAAGATAAATATGGTGATGCACCTAAATTATAGTGAACCACTTTTATTGACTCTTAAAACACTAATGAAACAAGTAAAAGACTAGATCTAGGATTCCAAATACCTGTCACAAATCAGTGTTTCACAAAGAGGTTCACCAAATGATCAAAAGTTGAGGGAAATGATAGAGAGATCTAAGACAAGACACTAGCTAGTCATAGTATCCACATGCAAGCTTAAATCAGAAGATGTAGAACACTAAACATGACCTACATAACAAGATGAATTAATAACTAGGTGAGATCATGACTTGACAAGGGAGAGATTTCTACCACATATGCAAATCTAACATGTACACACTATAATAAATAATGAAATCTAAAATAATCTTATATTCATCTCAAAAGGTTACATGCTCCATCTTGGTAGAGTTTAGTCATGCCCAAGAGAGGGATCTACAAAATATAAAGGGGATCTCTTTTTTGGATCAAAAGCCTCTTTATATAGCATAGAGAGAGAGAGAGAGAGAGAGAGAGAGATGGGAAAAATGCCTTGGAGAGTGGTGTGAAAAGTCATCAAGACCAAGAAATAAGGTGGAAAGTCATTGATTACTTTATTTATGTGTTCTTTGATCAACAAATATACCTCTTTTTATTCCAATAATCCTCAAGCTCCTCTCATTGGCTAAGAGATCCTACTAGAAGACAAGGGCTTGTTCTATGTGATGACAAAGTATATTTTGAGTACATTCAATGCTCCTAATTATTCCTCCAACTACTATCTCATGACTTTGGGACCCTAAGTCCACTTGATGTGTCTATGTGTTTATGTGATGACAAATAAATAAGGTGGAAACTCATTTATTACTTTCTTTATGTGTTCTTTGATCAATACATATACCTCTTTTTATTCCAATAATCCTCAAGCTCCTCTCATTGGCTAAGAGATCCTACTAGAAGACAAGGGCTTGTTCTATGTGATGGCAAAGTCTATTTTGAGTAGATTCAATGCTCCTAATTATTCCTCCAACTACTATCTCATGACTTTGGGACCCTAAGTCCACTTGATGTGTTTATGAGGATAAAATCCTTGAATCTTAAAACTAATAGTTTCATGCCATGAATAGTGGTTAGTTCTTACTTTGTCGATGATGGATCCATATTGATAGAAGACCCCCTTTACATTGAATAAATATCTACTCCATTTCCATGTTTGGATCATAGGCTCATCTATAGATGGAAAACTAATCTAAGATCATTGGTTTTCCTATAGCTACCATATTAATATGAACCTATAGATTGGATAGCCTCTTTTCTAGATCCAAATAGGTCCAAATATACCCATTTTATCTCTACATGGATTGAGAGTTCATTGTATACACATATCCTTATTAAAATGGCTATCAAAATTGCATGAATAACCCTACCCAATACAAAATTATGAACTACAAGTCCATATTTAGCCTCAATGGAGGTCCTTTATGTTCTTTATCACCTAGGCTGCATTAATGTGTCCTTTTAATGGCATTGAATCAAGCTTCAATGGAAAAAGGATGATCTTTCAAGACCTATTTATTTTTATAAAAATGGCTTCTTGACTTCCATCAAAAGTCTTGGGTTCACCTTTACTCTAATTGGTTGTTGATATCTAACTCAACTTGTTGACATATTGACCTTTACTCACACCATCGAAGTCATTAATCTTGCCCTTGACTTTTCAACTCTATCCAAGCTTGTGCCATGTGTCAAATACATGTTAATTCTTAGGATTCTTTTTTATTTTGTAGCCTCATGCACTTACACCATATGCCAACCTCTTAAGCTCCTTGACCTTTTGACTCATCTCACACCTTTAGATCAAGATGTATGATGCAATATAAATTGTTAGATTTTTTTGGACCCACTATTTGAAAACCAATGGCTATTTCATGAGATTGAATTTTATGTCCACACTCCCATCAAATAATGTTCATGAAACCATAATTAACATTTGCATGACTATCAAATTTAAGCTCAAAAGGATTTA
Source organism: Torreya grandis (assembly GCA_037957365.1). NCBI lineage: Eukaryota > Viridiplantae > Streptophyta > Pinopsida > Cupressales > Taxaceae > Torreya > Torreya grandis. The sequence continues at coordinate 1,006,181 of JARHVA010002944.1, read as the reverse complement.
TTTTGCTTGATCTTAAACTTGATGTTAGCACGAACATCTTATGTTGCAAGTCCAACTTTAGAAGCTTATAACTTGAGCCAAAAAACTTGCACATGCATGAAAATTTTAGAGGATGATCCTAGTATGTAGAAATACAATTTCATCTGATCTAATGGTCATGTGAGGCTTTCTAATCATATGTATAAAATGTGTAAGTACACTAGTTTGTTCATGTTTGGAAGATGTCTTGGTGATTGTTTGGTTCTCAAACTTACTTAATTCATCCTTTGATCATTCTTTCAAGGTTATAATGGATTTTTATTATTTATTCATATTGGTCTATGCTATTGAATTCTCAAAACATATGATAACCTAATTGGATCCTCTCCATTTGCATTTCTTGACTCATTTCTAAACCTTCAATCCACTACTTCATTAAAACACGCAAGAGCTTCATATATGGACCAAAAATGTCCAAAATCTTTGGAAACTCATAGGGGTTACATTATTATCTATATAAGAGAACCCAGACATCTTTGCCTTATCTATTTCATTGGGCATGAAGTCTCTACTCATGTCTAACATATTGACTTAAATCTAACACTAGATGCCAATCTCGCTCTGACCTCTTTTAAAAAAAATAAAAACCAAAATAAAGAGAGAAAATAGACTTACCAAGGAAATTATTGAAATGGAAAATAACCTAGAAAAATATAGGGACAATAAATAAATGTGCTAAAGTAGCACTTAGAAGAAATTGAACAAAACTATCCTAATAGATACAACTTAAGACTATATGTACCTTTATTCTTAGATAAAAAGGAAAGTTTTATAAATTTATTGCATTATGGAATGAGTAAATGAATGAGGAATTTATCTCATTTACCCTTGGTCTTTATTCCTACTTCTTCTTTAGCACAATGTTTAATGAGAACCAGACAATTTCAAATAGGTCAACTATGTGCATCCAGATAGTCTTAATTTCTTCATATGGATCCTCAATTACAACATCCAATGGTGGTTCAATAAGGAATACCTCTCTGATTTCCATGGTATAATCAGTAAGATGAGTCTTATTATTTATTAAACGTTCTTCAATCTCATCAAGGAGCTCTGCATCTTCTACCCAATCCTAGTCATTATCCTCCATGGGAAACTCTTTATTCACCTTATTAAGAACTTGATCCTCAAATTGAGAAATATATCTAAGCTCTTGAAAGAGATTAATTTATATTTTCTAATCATATTTGTCCTTATTTTCATCTAGAACCACTACTTCTTTAGTCTTATCTTCTTAATGTATGAGGTCATCAATATGGTGTTCTTCATATTCCAAAGCATTAATGGAATCCTCAGAAGATCCAATCTATTGTACCATCTCATCATCCAAGTTTGACATCTTAAGTTCATCAATTTTACTCATGAAATCATGGTATAGCTACTTTCAATGTTCATCTTCCTAATGGATGTCATCTCCAATTTGTACTTATTCTTATAACTCATCATCTTTGACATTATGAAAGATTGAAACATGATCATTCTTACCAAGTAGTCTTCTAATAATGATCTCCTCTTTTGACTATGATAATTCATCATTATTAGTTATGATTTTAACATGGATTTCACTACTTACCTCTTCAAGGAGTGGCATAAGATGTTCTTGGGATGACTCCAAGAGAGATGAGACACATGTGGTACTTCTTTGGTCTAGGTTCTTATCTTTGACAATCATGTCCTCCTCCTTATTTTTCATACTACTCTGAATGGATTTCCAAGATGTAAATGACCTAGACTCTTGAAGAGGGAGGGATGGGGGTTGAATGGCCTTAGATTTTCTTGAATACATGACTTGGTTCCAAGATGGGAAAGATAGAGGTTCTCATTTGATCTTTTGATTTTGGTTCTCCTCCTCTTTCCTTGTATTCAACTCTAACTCTCTGATCTACTTATCAATATTCTCTTGGAATATCTATTCTTTAAGGTTTTTAGTGGATTCATGAAGATAAGGAACATAAGAAGATTTTTGGGAAGGGATGAGAGAAGTTTTAAGAGGTTTAGATTCTCTTCTAACCTAGGCTCTCAAATCTAGACTCACCTTACTTTACCCACACCATGAATTCACCATTTTATTCTATCTTGGAACCTTGAAGGAATTTATGAGGGGTTCTTGAGGAATGATGGAGTCTTAGATCTCAATAGCAGGGTATTCCACAATAATCTCTTTTCTTTGACAACTCTCTTATATAGATATTCAAGAAAGAAAGGTCTGAAGAACACATGAGGAACTTATAATGCTTAAAGGGTCACTTGGAATGGTCTCTTGGGGAGTAATGGGTAACACATAATAATTTTGAGGTGGTGTATATAAAGGCACATAAGATTGGTGAGGTTGGACCTATTGTTCCTCAAGGCATTTTAGCTTGTCCTTAATGTTTTAAATGTAACCACCTACATCCATCATCTCACATGTGAGATTTTTTCCAATTTGATCTCTAAATAGGTACCTAATCCTATTTTATTTACTATAATGACTCCCTCACATAATGGATCAAGTGAGTAGGGACATCTTAGCCATAACATTTGTGTGATCACAATTCTAGTACATGATTTTCAAGGCTTATTAAAGTTTACCTAAATATTGGTATGGATGGATCATGGTAGGCTTTATGAGGAGAAGTATTATGATGGGATTGATATCCATAGGAAAGATTAGGGCAATATTCTGGCATATATGATTGACAATGGTCCTCATATTGCTGGTCAAGATCATGAGGAAGGTAAGATCCATTTACCTAATAATAAGGATCATGAGAAACCTGATAAGGCTCCTCATATCTTTGCACATAAATATTGGTAAGGTGGATAGGAATTATATGAATTATAATGATCATATTGGGACTATTGATAAGGAGGTAGATAATAGGTATATTCACCATAGTTATCTATAGTAAGTTAATGTGTGAAATGAGATGCAAGAACTGATTAGAAACTTCATTGAGACATACATAATCTAATCATAGCCAAAAAATTTATTTGGAGTCTCCATTGGAGCTAATGTTCTTTCTTACAAAATATGATCAGAGGAAAGACACACCAAGATATTTCCACTCATTCAGACCTTGTCCTATCGAGCTTGCCATAATTGTTGGAGGTCTAGATTGCACCATAGATGGAAGTAGAAGTGTTCAAGTTTTAATTCCAAATATAGCTCAATATGGTACTGACCCCAAGATATGGGCATCCTATAATGGGGTCAGACCTCTAGGATTTTTAATGACGTTAGCTCCTCTGATGCATCATTTTAGCTCGTTTCCACACTACTAAACCTACTAATGACCAGGGAAAAGGGAGAGAAGGATAACATGAAATGGAAAACCTAAGATAAATATGGTGATGTACCTAAATTATGGTGATCCACTCTACTTCAATCTTAAAACACTAATAAAACAAGTAAAATATCAGATCTAGGATTTTAAATATCTATCAAACATCATTGTTTCATGAAGAGGTTCACCAAATGATCAAAATATAAGCAAAATAATGGAGAAGTCTAATACAAGACACTAATTAATCAAAATATCCACATGAAATCTTCAATCAAAAGATGTATAACACTAAACATGACTTGCATAATAAGATGAACTAGTAGCTAGGTGAGATCATGACTTGACAAGGGAGAGATTTCTACCACATATGTAAATCTAACATGTACATACTATACCAAAATAATGAAATTTAAAATAGTCTTGTATTCATCTTAAGAGGTTACAAGCTCCATCTTGGTAGAGTTTAGTCATGCCCAAGAGAGGGATCTAAGAAATATAAAGGGTATCCATTTTTTGGCTCAAAAGCCTCTTTATATAGTAGAAATAGAGAGAGAGAGAGAGAGAGAGAGAGAGAGAGAGAGAGAGAGAGAGAGAGAGAGAGAGAGAGAGAGAGAGAGATGGGAACAATGCCTTGGGGAATGGATAAAAGTCATCAAGACCAAGAAATGAGGTGTCATCTCATTGATTACTTTTTATATGCATGATTTGACCAATAAAGATACCTCTTTTTGTCCCAATAATCCTCAAGTTCTTCTCATTAGCTGAGAGATCCTACTAGAAGATAGGGGCTTGTTCCATGTGATGACAAAGTCTATTTTGAGTAAAATCAATACTCCTAACTATTTTTCTAACTACCATCTCACCACCTTGGGACCCTAAGTCTACTTAACATGTTTATGAAGATAAAATCCTTGAATCTTATAACTAATAGTGTCATTTCATGAATGGTGGTTAATACCTACTTTGTCAATGATGGAGCCACGTTCATAGAAGAGCCCCTTTGCATTGAACACATATCTACTCCATTTCCATATCTAGATCATAGTCTCATCTTTAGATGGAAACCAATCTAAGATTATTGGTTTTCCTATATATGTCATATTAATATGGACCTATAGATCACATAGCCTCTATAAATATAGACTACATAGCCTCTTTTCTAGATTTAAATAGGTCCAAATAGACCCATTCTATCTCTAAAAAGACCAAAAGTTCATTGTATACATAGATCTTTCTTAAAATAGCAAACATAATTAAATAAATAACCATAAACTATATTAAATTATGAACTAGAGGTCCATATTTAGCCTTGATGGTGGTTTTTCATGTTATTTATCACCTTGGCTAAATCAGTGTGTCCCTTTAATGGCATTGAATTGAGATTCAATGGTGAAAGGATGATCTTACAAGACCTATTTTCTTCCATCAAAAATGGTTTCTTGACTTCTATTGAAAGTCATGGGTTTACCTTTGTCCTAATTAGGTGTTGATATCTAATTCAAATTATTAACATATCAACCTTTGATCCTACCATTAATCATGATCTATACGATCAAGTGAGAGCCATCGATCTTGCTCTTGACTTGTCAACTCTATCCAAGCTTATGCCATGTTTCAAACATGAATTAATTTTGAGGATTTACTATCAATCTTTAACCTCATTCACTTATGACACATGTTAACCTCTCAATATACTTGACCTTTTGACTCATCTCAAACTATTAAATCAAGACGTATGATGCAACATAGACTGTAAGATCTGCTAGGACCCAATTTTTGAAAACCAACGACTATTTCATGAGCTTAAATATGACATATGTGATCCCATAAAATTACATTCATATAACCATTATTGATAATTTAATGATCAACAAATTTAATCTTAAAAGGATTTGTTTTGCTCAAGCTTAAACTTGACATTAGCATGAACATCTTATGTTGTAAGTCTAACTTTAGAAGCTTATAACTTGAGCCAAAAAGCTCACATGGCCATGAAAATTTTAGAGGATGATCTTGGTATGTATAACTATAATTTCACATGATCCACTAGTTACATGAGGATTTTTTATAATATTTATAAAATGTGCAAGTACATTGGTCCATTCATGTCTAGAAGATGTCATGGTGATGGTCTGGTCCTCAAACTTGCACAATTCATTATTTTATCATTATTTCAAGGTTCTAATGGATTATTAAGATTTATGTAACCTGATCCATGATCTTAAATTTGTGTAACATATGAGAACCTACTTGAATCCTCTCTATTTGCATTTTTGGACTCATTTCTAAGCCTTTAATCCACTGCTTCATCAAACCATGAAAGAACTTCATATGTGAGCCAAAAATGGCCAATAGAAAGATGGAGAGTGGAGAATGTGTACAAATTAATGTGCAATAAAAAAGATCAACATTAAGTGAAAGTTTTAATTTCTAAGAATAGATGAATTAATAGACTATTTGAGTGGAACAAGGTATTTCACTAATATATATTTGAAGAGTGAATGTCATCAAATCTATGTAAGAAAAGGTGATGAGTGTAAAATTGTATTTGAGATAAATGATAAGTTATATGAGTGGTTGGTCATGCCATACAGTTTATTAAACACTTTATCTATGTTCATGAGATTCATGAATGAAGTGTTGAAGCATTTCATGGGTAAATTTGTGATAGTATATTTAAATGATATTATGATATTCAGTAATTCTAAGCAAGAGCATTTTAATTTCATTTTGGATAAGTTGGAGGAAAAACAATTGATATTAAACTTGAAGAAGTGTATTTTCATGCAAGAATATATGGTATATTTTTTATTTTTATTATTAAAGGATGAGTTGAATATGTACACAAAGAATGTGATATAAATTTTGGATTGGCCTTTGCCAAAGAGTATGTTTAAAGCAAGAAGTTTCCATGGGTTGGTAAGTTTATATCAGAAGTTCATTATAAAATTTGGTAGGATATGTGCACTAATTATAAATACTATGAAGGGAGATAATAATAATTTTTAGTGGATTATTTAAACATATATTAGCTTTCAATTTTTAAATAGAAAGGTGATAGAATAACTTGTGTTAGCCTTACGATGTTTTGGAAACGTGTTTTAGTTTAATTGTGAGTAAATAAAAACACTATAAGAACATTATTGAGTTAAGAGGGTAAAAAAATAGCCTATTTTAATGTTAAATTAAATTATTCTAAGTGGAAGTATTATTTCTATGATAAATAATTCTATTTAATGGTGAAAGATATCTAGAAGTATAACTACTTATATCTAAATGATTTCATTTTTTATAAAGATAATCATGATTTATAGTTCATAAACAACCAAGGTAAGATAAATAAATGACACGTGAAATGGGTATATTTTATTCAAATATATTATTTTGGTTTGAAATATAGTGTAGAGTCAAATAAATTAGTGGATGCATTGAGTATTTGAGCTCTTATGGTGAATGAGTTGAAGGTGAAAGTCATTAGATTTAAATCAAAGATAAAATTGTATAAAGAAACTCAGATTTTTGAGATGGATGGACAAAGTGCATGAATATAAAAAATACATATATAAATATATGGTCAAAGTATATGATTCAATATGGATTTTTTTTTCAAGGGTAAAAAGTTGTGTATACCTCAAGGTTCCATGAGAGATAGCCTATTTAAATAAAAACATAGTGGAGGTATAACTAGTCATTTTGGGTATGATAAGACTTTGGCATGGCTAAGTGATAAGTATTATTCACCTCAGATGGGTAAAAATATGAATTTTATATAAAAGGGTAGAGCTTTCCAACATGCTAATGGTAAAATTTAGATTCTGGTTTATATTATCCATTGATTATTTTTGATAAACTATGGGATGCATTAAGTATGGAATTTATTATTAGATTGTCAAGAACATAATGAGGTAATGATTCCATATTTGTTGTTATGGTCAGTATTTCTAAGAAACTCTCTTTTTACCATATAATAATACTATTCATGCTACACATATTTCAAAAAAATTCAAGAATTTGTAAGATTTCATGGGTTTCCATGGTGTATTATATTGGATAAATATTCAAAGCTTTTTGGGCACTTTTAGAGGACATTATGGAATAATTTGGGCACATGGTTAGACTTTATTTCATCTTATCACCCTTAAAAAATGGGATTTTTTTTTTTTGTGAAATAGAGTCTTGGAAATTGGTTGAGAATTTTAATTGGTGACAAGCCTAAATAGTGGAATTTAAGGTTGGCATAAGCTGAGTTTGCTTAAAATGACTCAGTCAACTGAAGTACAGGTTTGATTACTTTTAAAATAGTGTATTTGAGCATCCATATAGGTGTATGTGAGATGAGGAGTACCAATAAGATGGGTAGAAGAAGTGATAAAGGTGAATCATATGCTTAAGTTATGCACAATGTGCATAAGGAAGTTAAGAGACTTGAAGAGAGTGCTATAAATTACAAGCAACATGTTGATATGTGAAGGAAATAATTTAATTTTGAGGTTGGGGACTTAGTTTTGGTACATATACGTAGGGTGAGATTTTTAAAACATTATTAAAACAAGATTAAGTGGAATAATATTTGGCTTTATAATATTTTGAGGAAGTTCTTAGCTAATTATTTTTAATTGGAATTGTCAAATGGAGTAGGTATATAACCTATCTTTAATATAGAATATTTTAGTGACAACATGGATTTTGTAGTCATGTGTTTGAGAGAGTAATTTCCAATATAAGTTAAATAGTAAATTAAATTCATTTTATACATGCATATTGGAAAGAAGACGAGGGAAAATGAGTACTATGAGTACCTGGTCAAGTGGAAGGATGGAGATGATGAAGGTGAAACTTGGATTAATACATCTAAAGTTGTAAAACATGGTATAACTATATATGAGTTCACATAAAATTCATGAATATGAGATTAAATAAATATTCATTACCTTGGATTTATAATTTAGGAGAATATAATGTGAAGGGAAATATTGCATCAACTAGAAATATGTTAGGTTAGGTTTTTATTTTTTTATGTATTTGTGGCCTTGTTTTCTTAAGCTTGTTGACCTATGAGAATGATTTTTTAAAATTATTTCTTGCCACAAAAAAGTGTGGATATATTTTTTATAATTTTATTAGTATGAATGGACTATTTAGTCTAAAATAATTGGAAATATGGTTTTCTTTCTATGGTAAAAAAGAGATTCCCAAATTTGGTGAGATTATGCTCATATGACACATGTAACTTACATGCCAAATTTTAGACTATTTAGACACACCACAGAGATGTACCATATGATTTTTCAAAAAAAAATAGAAGGTTTTTTAATCCTTATATGGTAATATTTGGATGATTAAACTTGGTGAGATTATATATCCTAACACTTAAAACATCTTTACCAAGGTTCAAACCATTTGAAGTTACCATAAAAGCATATTAACTATTTCTTTTAGGTTGTGGCTAAGACACTTTAAATGATCTATATCCTTATGATTTAGTATTTGGATGATGAAATTTTGTGTGGTGATATTACATTACACATGAAGCATACCATCCAAATTTTAGAGCATTTAGAGATATCACAGTAATGTACCACATGTCTAGTCTGCAACACTTGGTAAGATGGTTCTCTTTGTTAAGTAATAATTGTAATGAATTTTTTTTTGTGGTGATATAAATTATAGTTTATAATGTGTTTCAAATTTTAGATCATTTTTATAAACTTTTTTATAATTATTATGGTTTTTATAGTTTTCATCTGGCCTAAAAATGTCACCTAAGTACCATGTCTAGTCTGCGACACTTGGCAAGATGACTTTATTACTATAATAATAAATTTATTTATAAATATTTTGAGGTGATATAAAATTTATTTTACTATAATTTTTTTAAAATTTAGTTTAATTTGATAAAATTATAATGGTTTTTGTAACTATCTTTGACCTTAAAATGTCACCTAACAATTATTGACAATTAGTTGTTGATCCTAAACAATAAAGGCTACCTAAATATTTTAGATTTTTTGGAATGTTAGGTAATTTAAATAAAAACCTCATGAATTTTGGGATGTCATAATAATACTTCTATTTATTTAGATAAGTTAGTTTATGAAGGGAGTAAGTTATTATGGAGTGGATATTAGTTTAGAGTATAGCATGATAAAGATAACTCTATTTTTTATGTTTTTGTCTAGGAAAATAAGCTTTTATGGTAGTGTGATGTATTTTAGATGATCCAAAAAAATTAATTCTTGAGTTAATGAGAATGCAAAGGTTTTAAGTACTTTTTGGTCTACATTTTTGGTATGAATTTATGTCTTGGTTTGAGTGAATACCTAATCATAATAAAATTAAAAATTATCCTTAGGTTGATACCCTATCTATGTTTACATCATATAGGAATGCATCAATATTATGTGGGTTGTAATTAAAATATTTAGTGAATTATTTTTCATTTAATTCATCTTTTTTATTAGTATTAGCATTATCAGTCTCAATAGTCATGATAAGTTTATTAATAAGGTATGTATTATGCCTTATATCATTTTGATTATATAATTATTCTTATTCCAAAGTCATTATAGACATTTCAAATAGTTATTTTAACAAATTTTGTACCTTATAATGTGAGTTGATTAGGGATTTATATTGTGCATTATTCATTTTATCCCTTTTTATTTTTTAATTTTATTAATGCATATATGAAATGAATATTAGTTTGGAAAGTATACATCATTTGATAATGAATTTTAAAATATGTAAGCAAAATGCATTAATTACTACCAAAATTTGAAAATTTAAAATTTTCAACAAGGATAAATAGTGCAACTAGACAAGGTATATTTGATTTATTGTCTTTCAGAAATATTGATCCTAGTCTCAAAAAAAAACACAATTGTAAAGGAACTAACTATGGATAATTCCATTGTTCCCATAATCACACTATCCCATCTTTAGGGTAAGTTGAGAATAACTTGTCAAGGTTAACTACTTACTAGTTCACTACAAGAAGAAATGATTGAAGGATTCCTATGGCTAAAAATAAAATCCTAGGTATTTATGATATACCATGAGGTACATGGAAATTAAAATCCAAAAATAGTATTGTTTAATAGCTTGAGTATTAGGTAAATAAACCTCCTATCATGAATTAAATAAAAAAAAGACTATTTTACTCATATCGATAGATCTTATGAGTTTAAAAACTTCTATAACATAAGTTCTATGAAAACAAGAGAAAAAGAAAAATGAAATTGAAAATCCAAATTAATAAATCAAAGGCTAAAAAACATAGGGTTTAGATTCACCAATATGTTTTACCCTTTTTTATTAAAAATAAATTTGTATTTTATTAAACAATAAAAATATAGGATGTCATAATTCTAATGATGTACAATATTTAATAATTCAATTTTTTACAAATTGTTAAATATAAAAAAATACTATTTTGAGAAATTACAATAAATAAAAAGATACTTAGCTTGCACATAAGTTTATGATGACCGATTTAAGTGTTTGATAGTGAAAATAAATAAGATATATAATTGTGTAACTTTAGTATTAGGCACAAAATTAGAAATAAAATATGGATGGGTCTATTGTAAGTTGACTATAACATAGTGCCTTCAAGGTCATTGACTATGAACTTGTCTCATTTGACTATGGCATGTGATAGAAAGGAAAAGATAAAGAAATTATAATTATGGACATGAAAGATCAAATGTAGAGGTAGAGTATACTCTTGGAAATTATAATTATAATTATAAAACAATGTAGTGCATTCAAGTCCATTGACTATGAACTTGACCTAATTTAGTGTGCTTAAAAATTGATCCATGCACTTCTTTGTGTATTTCTATTGAGGAATATGAGATATCTCAAGTTAGGATTTTACATATAGAATTTTTTTTGGTTCTTATTTTATTTTAAAAATAAATTTAATATCTTGAAAAAATTCAAAAACATATGGGAGCATAATGGGTTGAATTTTCCTTAATCACCCCCTTCATGATTGGCCATTGCCCATGTATCCATTTCTCTAAGGAGGGTAATTTATCCCATGTATTTATTCCACTTAGAGTGATTTTGTAGTTATGATACTTTGACTATATGTATACAACTATAAAATGGATTTGATATTTGACAATGATGGATCTTGACTTACTTTGAAATGCTAGTGATTTGGAGCATGGTTTTTCTTTGTGAATGATATTGAATTTGGAGAGAATAAGGTAGATTTGATTAATGTGAAATAATGTTAAAGATTTAGAGAATAAATACCAAGTGGGGAAAATGACTGAACTTTTATGTGTATTTATAGGTGAACATTTTGATAATTTCATTTAACCGTCCTTATGAAATGTGTGGGAATATCTAAAAGAATGTTTTGAATTTTGAAAACTATATGTTATTTTCCATAGTATGCAACTAACCTAAGTGGATAAGATCAATCTGGTATGGAATTATATATAAGTATCAATGTAGTTGTACTTTATTAGAAACAATAAAAGGGTGATTTTAGATAGTGAGTATTTGACTTTGGAAGTTCTAGGTAATAATAATTTATGGCAAACAAATGCTCAAACCCACTCATAGAGAAATGGATTAGAGGAATGGAGAATAAGATTCATGTCACTTAGAATAATTTTTGGTTTAAGATGTTTCAAAAATTAGCATTGTTAAGTACCTATGACCAGATTTATGTGTTTACACTATGCAGGTGAAACCAAATTTCCTTGTAACCTATTTTTGATGATGGAGAAATGTGTCACCTTGTTAAAGCACTTAGATAATTTGAATAAATGGTAAAATAATAGTGATAAAGTCCCAATTTTGAATAAAAAATCAATCCCTTTAGTTATAAATATGCATACTTATGAAAATTTGTTAGAGGACAAATGTGAGATTTTTTAATCAATAGTCATGGGACATAGTGCCTCTCCTATTAGTAGATGGAACTAGCTTTATTTAAAACCAAAAATACTGATGAAAAATAAATTATATACAAAAAAAGGTGTTCTTAATGGGATTTATACTTCTAAAACGAAATCACAAAAATTTAGAAGAAAGGAAAATGAAAGAAAGATATGAAAAATGAGATGTATACAAAGATAGAAAATTGGCAAACATAGCAAGATAAAATTAGAAACTTACTAAAGTTTCCAAAAGAAAATGTGATTTTACTGAGAGAAAATATCTTTCAATAAAATGGGTAAAAAATAAATCATGTGTTCATATGATCACATAATATACACCAAAATAACCACCTATTACTTGAATTAGGAATATGATAATTGCTTTGTATTTCTTTGCAAAAATGAATAAAACTATTATTTTTTACCCCACTAGGATTTCACTATTGCAAGAATACAAATGTATTTTAAAATAATAAAACACTACAATTAAATTCCTTTTACTTGACGAATTAACTATAATTACAGTGATATTTTAAAATAAAATATTTGAATACATGTAGATTATACATAAGTACATTATCTAATCAGAATTTTTGAACAATTTTTTTGTAAGATTCCTATTTGTATTGATCTTTGTTGAGATATAAGTATAATATCATCTTTCAATATTCTATGGAAAAGTTTAACTATAAAAAATACATTAAAATGAGCCTCAAACTTGTATTTATAGTTTGGAATGGGTGGTTACATTGCGTAACCAACTTTTTTTCATTTTTACATTGTTTGTAAAAAATCATTAGCTAATTCGCACAACATAGTTTTTTTTTAAAATAGATTGATAAATTTTCACAACTTTAAAAATTTCATTGGAAATTTTGCATAATTAAAACTTGTAAAAATAACCAAGTACATTTGCATGATATATAATGTGTAAATTAACTATTAAAAAAGTGTAATTTGAAAATTGTGAGAATGTCCTAGAATTATAAGTATGGGAATGAACAAAACCTATTACAAAGTTATTTTTTTATTCATCTTGATTGAGAATAACTTTAATATTTTCCTTCATTGGTGAATGCTTCTTCTGCTTGTAATCATTAAATCTTTATTCATCTCATCTTTTCTTCATTGGGACCATCTAAATATATGAATGTTATTTCTTCTTCATAATAAATATTTATCATTTTATGTGATGTCCATTGAATTATTTTTAACATAGAATCAATCGTTTCTAAGTTATTTGGATACTTTATTATCCTACAAATGGATTAATAGTTAAATACAAATTTTGGAGTTAATATTTCTTCAACATTCTTCTTGAATTTCTCAATGATAACATCTTCAGTGATGACTTTCCTATCTTCATCCACAAATGTACAATATAAATTTCCAATTCTCTCAAAAATTTGAGAATAAAATCATCTCCTATTGACTTATAGTCACCAAGTTTCTTGATATCTCTTTGACAATACAAATCCTAAACTGAGTAGATACTAGGAACTCAGTAAGTTCTAAAATTCACTCAACTTAAATGATTCCCTCATGAATGAGTTCATTTGGGAAAGTATTGTAAAATAAATTCAATGTGAGAATAATACATTTCTATTTCTCTATTTATTTTACATAATTATCTTTGGCTTTGGTTGATTTATCATATTTTTATTGAATTTCAAAGTATGTAGTCATTGTTGTATTGATTTTAGTGACACCCTATTGAATAATTTTATCAAATCATTCTTTTATTCCCTTATCCATGTGTCTAATTTCTTATACAACATTGAGTGTCTCTATATGGATTATCTATGTGGAAATAGAGGATTAATACTGAATTACATTGATCAAAATTTGGATTAATGATATCAACTGATCAATTTTTTTCTTGAGCTGATCTTTGGTCACCTTATCATGATCCATATTTTAAAACAAGATACCAATTTCCAATTGAACATTTTATTTATTTCCTTCCCTAATTGATTTTCCTAAATGTAATTTTGACATCTAATACTCTGAAGTATTGAAATTATCTTTGTCCTTTTTTATAGGAGGAAATGTTACTTATACATATATGTCTCCCTTATCACATGTGATTATTCTTGACAAAGTCTTGGGTTTCTTAATTATTTATGAAGTAAGAGTTACTAAAGCACTAAAATCAACCTCTTTAGGTTCAATAGTTTTATTTCTTTTATTTACTACTTCATTCAACCAGTCATGAATCTATGCATCGGGAGGAGTTTTTTGTACAAGATCAAAATCAAAATTAGTTTGAATCTCAAGAATATATGGGGGAGTTTTCAAGGTTTTGGTCTCTTATGGTGAATTTTCACCTTATTCTTTATTGAAATTATCTTTTGGATATTTTGATGAAAGTGTAGGATGTAGTTTAATATCTTGTAAAGGAGGTGGAGGCAAATAAGTGTCAAATTGAAGAGGAATAGAGGATGAAAGCAACAATGAAGTATCTGAGGCAAGGAATTACTGAGTTTTATTTTTAAATAATGTTTGAGATTGAGTAGAACTATCAAGGGGAACATAATTTGAAATAAAAATACTAGGAGAATAAGAAAAATTTTATCCTAACCTATTTATCTTGAGTTTGAGAGGCCTATGAGCTAGAACAATATCTACAACATCAGTTTATATCTCTTATTCTATAGTGTACCTTCCTATAGTTATAGTAAATTTTAACCCAAATTTGTGTTTGATTTCCAAGAACTTGTGTGTCTTAGTTAATTTTGTAACTGGATCCATCAAAGCCCAATTAACATCAACATATATTGGGAGCATGTATAGTGCAATATCATATCAATGAGTGAAATTTGAAAATTATATAAACCACATTCCCCATCTATAAATTTTTGTATAAGTTTCCATGGATATCCTCATATTGTAGGTGTCTTGCTCAAAATATTAGATCACATATTATAGGAATGCATCATTCACTCTATGAAAATGATAAGCATTCTCTTTCAAAGTGATTTTAGGATATAACTCATATGTATTTTAAGTCTTGATATATTTCCTAAAATATTATTTGTAATACCAAATGTAATTACCTATTTCAAAGAGAATTGTGAGTAATCTTAGGTCCTTACTTCCTTTGCATCATGGAAATCCATCCAATAGTATTTAAGATGAGACACATGTTGATATGTAGAATGAAGAATATTCTCAACTAGACCATGGATGTCAAAATAAGGTCTACTTTCAAATTTCTAAATAATGGCATGTGTCATCTCTTATTCAACATATTTTTATTTTGTAAATGATTCACAAGTGTACCTTCCTATGGTGATATTAAATTTCACCCAAACTTTATGTTTGGTTTCCAAGAACTTATATGTCTTAGTTAATTGTCTAACTAGCTCTATCAAATCCCAATTAACATCAACATATTTTAGGAGCCTGTATGGTGTAATATCACATTGGCAAACCTACAAATAAGTGAAATTTGGAAATTTTATAAACCAAGGATAATTTTAAGAATGGAAAACTAAAACTTATTATAAAATTTTGGTGAATTCTATAGTTTAGGGACAATTCCATTGGGAAATATTTGGAAAAATCAACATGCACGTATAAATTGATTAGTGATTTCTATTAGTTCTTTGGAAAATATTATAAATATTTGGTGAATTAAACATCATATTAAAATAAATAAATAATAGAAAAAAATCCATATTTAGACCCCTTTCCCAAAACACATTCATAGGTAAAATATGACTGAGGTGGAATAATGATTATGATCAATAGATACCCTAAGTTTTTGAGAATATCTATTTGGCTTTGCACTAAGAAATTGGGGGTAGTCTATCCATTTCAAACTATAAGTAAATTACTTAGATGTTCACATAAAATTATTATATATCACATAGAATAGATAAAGATAAGAGATCACATAGAAATAATAGACAATAGAGTAGAATACTGGATAATATAGTAGAGCCACTTTGAGGGGGAAACCTCCATAATAAGTTAATAAGAGTAAAATACTTAATATGATGATCAAATACTAACCATTACCTCTTATATATAATCTACTTAGCCATGGTTAGTCCATAGGACAACCTAACTAAGAACATAAAGAAATGTGAAAAGAATATAAAGAGGTATGCAAGCCACAAGTTAGCCACACATATCCCTAGACATGATAAAGGCTAAGGGAATAACATGCCTCTCTCCTTAAAAACAAAATTATCCTTAACATTGAACCAACTCTATATTTTTTTGCATAAAGGATTCATTCTCCCAAGTGGCATCTTCACATGGTAGATTCTTCCATTTGATCAAGTACTCCTTAATTGCTCTAGACCACTATTGTTTAGTGTACATTTAAAGGATCACCTCAGGATCAATAATAACTCTCCCTTACTCATCCAACTCTGGTAAGTTAGTTTTAGTCACAACTATGTGTCCAATGACTTTCTTCATGCATAATACATGAAATACTAGATGTATGCAAGTGGATGAAGGAAACTCTAACTTATAGGCCCAATTTTTTGTAATGTCTAATAAGGCCCATAATACTTATGGGATATCTTGATATCCTTTTTCTATTGCTTCAAAAACATTGCATATATTGATTCAAATAAACAAAGACCCAATCAATAATGTCAAAATTCCTCTCACTCATGTGTTGATCTACCTATTACTTCATGTGATTTTGGGCCATGGCTATATTTTCATGCAAACTTGCAAGGACCTCATGTTGATGGTGAATATGTTCCTCAACTACATAAACCTTAGGATGGACCTTCAAGGTGAAATTTATGGATGGAGGGTAGTATTCATACAAGGCCACAAAGGGAGACATTTTGGAAGAACTATGAATAGAAGTATTATACCACCATTCAATAAGTCACAACTAATGAACCCATTTATATTATTTATAAAAAACAAAATAATGGAGATATCCTTCTAGACATTTTTTTACTACCTCAGTTTGTCCATCTGATTAAGGATGATGGATGAGATATGAGCCAACTTGGTGCCCAAACATGCAAATAATTTAGTTTAAAAATTACTAGTGAAAATGGGATCTCTATCACTGATAATGATCTTAGGAGTACCATGCAATTTCTAAACTATATTGAGAAAAAAAGAATCTATTGTACTAGAAATAAATGGTTGTGATAAATAATGAAAATGAGCATACTTATTGAGATGATCCATATAACATTTTGACCATCAGATCTTGGTAACCCTATAATGAAAACCATAGACACCTCTTCCCAATGTTGGCTAGGGATGAATAAAGGCTATAGAAGACCTGGGGTTTTGATGGTTTCACCTTTATTTTGTTGATAGATCATACATTCAACCACATATTTTTGGGCATCGCCCTTGAGTCCTTCCCAAAAAAATATTTTTTGATGTTATGATAAGTTTTAAAAAATCCTAAATGCCCCCCAAGTGGAGTTGCATGAAGTTCTTGAAGGATTTTTTGTTTGAGAAGAGAATTCTTACATAAGTATAATCTATCTTTATACCATAATGTATTATCTTTCCATTTGAATTTTTCAATTCCACCCATACCTTGTTAAAGATTTTAAATCAAATCATGGGTAGCACTATCATTTTACCATTCTAATATTGCTTCCTATAGCCAACATATCTACCAAATGGTCTTACCATAGAATAATGCCTCAACTGATTCATCCCTCTTAGATAGTGCATAAGCCACCACATTTTCCTTGAATTTCTTATATATTATTTCAAAGTCATAGCCTAACATCTTAGTTAGCCATTTATGTTTTTATTTCAATGAAAGCCATTGTTATAAAAAGTATGTGAGACTATCATGATTAGTCTTTACTTGAAAGTGATGACCCATCAAATAAGTTCTCCATTGTTTGACTACATGTAGAATGGCCATCATTTCCTTCTCATAGATGGGCTTGAGGTGAATTTTACCCTTTAGTTTTCAAATTTTAAATGAAAATGGTCTACCTTATTACATGATCACAACACCCATACCTTATCTAGATGCATCACATTTAACCATAAAAGCCTTAGAAAAATTAGGAGTGGCTAGCACTGGAGTAGTGCACATGGCCAATTTCAAATGTTTAAATGCCTTAGTAGATATATCAATCCACTAGAAGAAGTCTTTATTTAATAAAGAGGTGAGTGGGGATACAATGATACCATAATTTTTGAAAAACCTATGATAGTAACCAATTATCCCCAAAATTCCCCTTAGTTACTTGAGTGTCTTAGGAACTGGTTCGTCCACCATTACCTGGACTTTTTTAAGATCCAATTTCACTACTTCATGTGAAACCATATGACCCAAATACTCAACCTCATGAGATCCAAATGTAAATTTGGAAGGTTTGGCATACAACTGATGTTATTTTAGAATTTAGAGTACCTATTTCACATGTACAAATGCTCTTTCCAATTTTTATTATAAATGAGGATATCATCAAAAAACACCAGAACAAATTTCTTCAAAAATGGCCTAAAAACAATATTCATCAAACTCTAAAAGGTGGATGGTGTATTTTTTAGACAAAAAGGAATAACCATAAACTCATAATGGCCCTCATGAGTTCTAAAAGCTATTTTGGGTATGTCTTCATCTAAGATCTAGATTTGATGATACCTAGAACATAGGTCTAACTTGGTAAAATAAAGAACACCATGTAATTCCTCTAGTAAATCATCAATGATAGGAATAGGAAACTTATATTTGATAGTGTACTTAATGAGATCTTTGTAGTTAGGGCATATCTTCCAAGTGTCATATTTCTTTATCACCATGACAACTAGCGAAGAATATTCATTTTGGCTATGATGAATGATTCCCACATCCAACATATCCTATACCATCTTTTCAATTTCACTTTTTTAGTCATAGGGATACCTAAATGTCCTGATGTTGGGTAAATACTACTAGGAATAAGTTTGATGGCATGATCATGTGTGTGGCTGGGTGGAAGTCCTTTCAGCATGTCACCAAAAATAATAGAATTGGAATCAATAACTTGTAGATCAAGGTTTGTATATGGTTGAGTTGGCTCAACTTTAATTAAGAACAAGTGATCTACAAATACCTCATCACCCTTTTAGATAATCTTGGTCATTTGATGGGAGCTAACAAGTTGTGAATATTTAGCCTTTACTACCCTTAGCTCAAATGTCCTTCCCTTAAAATGAAAATGCATGAATAATTCATATAAATTCATCTCAATAGTGCCCAAAATAGTGAGCCACTATACTCTTAGAACAATGTTAGCTCCATTCATGGGAATAACAAACATGGGAGAATATAATAGGTAGTCTACCATGGATAAATTAATACTATGACATTTTCCTAAACATCTGATAGTACCACCATTAGCAATCATGACCTAAAATTCTAGACTGGGATAAATGAATTAGTTCAATGAGCAACCAACTTACTATTTATGAATTGTGTGTGATCTTAGAATCAATCAATACAATGACCTTCTATTTCTTAAGGAAACTCACCACCTTAAAAGTTTGGGGAGTATTAATACCTGAAATGGCATGATAAGAAATATTAGGATGAGAGTCTTTAGATTCCTCCTTAGGTCCTTCTACATCCTCACCAATTGCCTCCTCATTATCTTCATCCTCATTGGTACCTTCGATGTAAAATAGCTTCTTTTCAGCACATCAATGTCCTTTGCTCCATTTTATATCACAACCATAACACAATCCATTGCCTCACTTCTCAATTTATTAAGGTGTCAATCTAGTGGGTTGTAGAAATGATGATACTAAAAAGGTTTGATCATGACCAATAGTGAAAGTTTTCCATTTGACCATCTCTTTTTCTTTTGCCATACATGACCTTGGGATAACTTCTAATACAAAAAATGATTAAACATCCAAACCTCCAATTGGATTCTATCTTTGATTCCACCTAAAAAAGTCAATCAAATTTTTTGTAGTGATGTCTTCCACTTATAAGGATAAATTCTAAAATTGATGAATATAATATTTCATAGTTCCTATTTGATGCAATTTGGACAATTGGTTGAAGTATTTCTTAGATGAATTATTTTGATAATGAGCCAAAAACTCATCAATTAAAATAGACCATGTAACAATAGCACCATTCTTTTTCTTTTGAGCACACAACTAGTGATACCAAATGAACTACTCAAGTTCAAGATATAGAGACACCACTATCACCTTTTGAGAACTAGGAGTCTGGTGTAGATCAAATAAGTTCTCAATTTGGGTAATCCATGTGAGAGGATATTTACCACCAAAATTATGCATGTACATTTTTGGCAACATCAATTTCACACTAGTATTGGAGTTGTTAGTGCTGAGAGGAGGACCCAGATGATAAAGTGGAGGGTTATTTAGCTATAACTAAGATGAAATAGTAGTCAATTACATAGTGATCTAATGCAATTGAGTGTTCACCTAATTAATCTCTTTGTACATCCCTAAAACATCATTTTGAATATTAACAAAGTCTTCTGACCATAACAAACCCTTTATGTCAACCTGAAGTTAAGAAAGTAATGGATTCAAAGTTCTAGATTCCATGTCATCCCTAAGATTATTAGGAGTTTATTACCCCATATTCTACCTAATTAGTAGGACCTACCATGCACAAACCCTAGGTGGGTTTTCAATCCAAAAAATATATACCAGGAGATGGTTCCATTGTGATCTCCTTTCCAAGATGAATCTAATGACTGCTATTATGAACAAGTTGAAAATTTTTGATACCAAAAAAGTGTATTGATATAATATATCATTATGATCATATCATCAAGATGAATCCAATGACTATAAATGTGAAAAGGGATTTTTTTTCTAGACTTTTTTTTAATATTTTTTCAAAAACATGTTTCTAATAATACTATGTTGATAGAAAAAAAATTCTTCCCAGATTGTAAGTTATGTTTTTTCACTCCCTCCACTCGTAGAAGTTGTGCCTCACCAAATCCCAAAAAAAATCCATAGGAAACTTTCCAAAATTGAAGATCTGATACCACTTGTAATTAAATTACTTATACGTTCACACAAAATTATTACATACAAAAAAGAATAGATAAATATAAGATATCACACAATAATAATAGATAGCAAAGTATAATACTGGCTAATATAGTAGAGCCACTTTGAGGGGGAAACCTCCAAAATAATGCAATAAGAGTAAAATAATTAATATGATGATCAAATACTAACCACTACCTCCTATACATAGTCTAATTAGTTATGGTTATTCCATAGGCCAAACTAACTAAAACATAGAGAAATGTAACAATAATATAAAGAGGTATGTAAGCTAAAAGTCATCCACACATATCCCTAGACACACCAAAGGTTAACAACATCATAGAAACACATTCTTGAATGAATAAATCTAATCAAGAAGGACATGAGAGACAATACAAATAAGAATTGTTATAGACTCATCCCAAACCTAACCCTAAGTAGGTGTGTGTGACTCTAAAAAAAGTCATTGCCACATCATTTCACATACACACATTCACAATATTTCTAAGGTCTTAATAATCTCATTACTAAAAAATAATCCCTAATGGTCTCATTAATAAACAAACAATCATATGTGATAACTAAATTATGTCTAATATTAAGGGTTTTGATATAATATAAAAATTATTTTTCACACTACGAGAAAAGATGCAATGAAAAAAATAACATGATAAAAGTTTGAATCCCTTAAAAGATAGGTAAAACTCATTAAAAGTGAAAATAATTACAAACATATAGAGATTGTATCTCTTACTTGGATTGTACTTCATTTTTGACTACTTGAACTCCTCCTTAGCCTCCTCTTTTTATTATCACTCACTTCACAATTCCCAAGACATGTAGGGCTTGTATTTTTTACTTGGATTGTACTTCATTATTGGTTACTTAGACTCCTCCTTGGCCTCCTCTTGAAACTATCACTCATTTCAAAATTCTTAGGACCATAAAGGAATAAAAATATAATAGAAATGAAGTTATATGATTTTAGGTTCTAGAGTTTTAATAAATTTGAAGCACTTATGTAGTTTTATTTTATAAGAGCTAATTTGTGTTAATTAAAAAAATAGAGAAAGAGGT
Source organism: Torreya grandis (assembly GCA_037957365.1). Lineage (NCBI taxonomy): Eukaryota > Viridiplantae > Streptophyta > Pinopsida > Cupressales > Taxaceae > Torreya > Torreya grandis. The sequence goes on along the minus strand of JARHVA010002944.1, from coordinate 983,908 downwards.
TAGAGGATGATAAGTCTTAATTTTAGATCTTTTCTTTTTAACAATTAAATTTGTCCTTTTTTTTAAAGATTAAATGTGTCCTTTTTAAGTACTAAATTTTATGGCCATACGACTTAGTATAAATTGAGTATAGACCTATATAATACTATAATTATCTCAAAATACAAACAAGATAATATAATAAATTGAGTATAGTAAAAATTGTGATAAAAAATCAAAGTATAAACCAACTATGGGGTCACATGACAAGACAACTATGAAAAGTGAGGATAACATAACTAAAAAAATTATTCAAAACATTTTCATAGTTTTAAAATTATAAACTATATAATAAGGTCTATGAAAATGTCTTAACCAAATCCATAGTTAAACCCCTTTCCCAAAATAAATTCATAGGGAAAATACACTTAAGGTGGAATAACAATTATGATCAATGGATACCTTAACTACATTTCAATTAAGGTTGATATGTTCTTAAAATTTGTGAAATGGGTATTTTGGGGTTAGTTAGAAATATGGTTTGTTTATTTTAATTAACAAACCATGCCAACCATAATATAATTATATCCATATTGGCCTTTCAAATATATTTTTATTTCAATTAATAAACCATTCCAACCAAAATAGATTTCTTACCTTAAATATTTAAAAATAAAATACAGTATGATCATGAGGCTCTATTCTATTTATTTAATTTGTTCTTTGTGTATTTTTAAAAATAAGTATCTTGCATTTCATTGTTTCTCAAAGGAAATCAATTTCTTGTTTGTTTAAAATAATTATGTTATAAAGACCAACCAGATAATATAATAAACTGAGTATAGAGAAAAAAAATGACAAAAAATTAGAGTATAGATCATAAACCAATTATGGGGCCATAAGGAAAGATGACTATGAAAAGTGAGGATGACATAACTAAAAAAATATTCAAAACATTTTCATTACTTTAATATATATATATATATATATATATATATATATAAGATCTACCAAAATGTTTGAACCATATCCATAATAAATAATGTCCTTTCAAAAAAAATTAACTAACCATGCCAACCAAAATATAATTATTAACTTGAACATTTAAAAACAAAATATAATATAGAAATCCACTGTAGTTTCTATGGATGGATGTGTTTTTAAAATGTGAGCCTCACAATTGATTCATCTATATCTTCTTTATTAGGGATGTATACAATATATTTTAATGCTATCATAATAAGTCAACAAGTCTTCCAGCCAGTGGATAATGTTTCAACATTGTAAAAATTAGTAAATAAATGTATGTAACATGATCAAGATTCAAAATGAGCCTGATAGAGAGTTGAAATCAATAATGTTTTTTTTCTTATCCTTTATGCCCCCAAAATATGGTTCTCTAATACTCTTTTTGTGTGGTACATATGGTACGATCTTATGCTACTTAGTATAATTGAGTACAAACCACAAATCACCCTTTTAATATAATTGTTTAATCTATGAGATCCAAAGAAGTTCATGTTACAAGGGATCAATTCATTGAGTTTGTACCCTTTATAAGTTACACCTTGAAGTAAATTTCAAAATGACTCTCTTTAGAGATTAGATATCATTTTCTTCAAGATGAACTACTAGAATCCATGATTGTGATTTACCCTCAATATTGGTAAAATGTTAGCTCATCATATTTTTAGAATAAAATCAAAACCTTATCCCAACACTTTTGAAAGAGAGTAGAATTGAATGGTAAAAAAATTGAAGGCATTTTATGTTTTTCAAAGATAATAGAGTGGTATGTTCGATTTGCCACAACATTATTGGAATAAGTTAAATTTTTGTACCATGCTTTCGAATATGGTTCTATCACTAGACTATGGACTACCTTAAGTTTGAGTGAAATACTACATGATGGTATCTTAGAATATTTTAATCTTTCCAATTTATGTCAAACAATGATTTTGTTCTTAATGAAAGATGAGAGAATTTTTAGTGCATTGCCATTTTTAAATTAAAAATTAAAAAACAACCTTGAAAATAATTTGGAGACTTTCTTGAGGATCTATAAAATTAGATACAATGTCCTCAATTTTCCATTTGATATAGCTCTAAAAATTTGGTCGTCTATGTTTGAAAGAGGAGGATTGACTAATATTTATTTAAACACACTACAATTCTGTAATACTACGTCTAAGTCTAACAACTTTTGAAGATAATGCAAATAATAATTATCAATAATAAAATTAAGAAAATTGGCATGTTGAAATTGGAAATTTAGGCATTTGAAATATGTCAATATCTTGCACAAATGATTATAAAATTTTAGAAAACCATCACATATGTATTCAAGAAACTTCCATTAATCCACAAGTGACGTGGTGGACCAACATTAAATTTTGTCTTGGCCTTTCAATATGTCAGCACCAATTCACTAAAAAATGGGGTAAAATCTCAACCTCAATCCCCATAGCTTTAATTCCACCCACACCACATTCAATTATATAAATAAAATAAACATTAGGTTTGAGAATTTGGGATATGAATTCATTTATTTCATTAACCTATTTTAACATTGCCTATTTTTTAAGGCCTCAAAGATGTATCAATTTTAACTTACAAGATCATAATTCTATCTATTTATTATTAAGTTTTTTAGTCATTAAAACCATATATAAAGAAGATAATGTTTGTTTTAATCAATTTTATAAATTTGTTAAGGGCCACCTATGAATTAGGACACAATAAGCTTAATGTAATAATTATATTTTGGTTGACATGGTTTGTTAATTGAAATTAAAAAATATTTGAAAGACCATTATTTATTATGGATATGATTAAAACATTTTGGTAGAGCTTATTTTATAGTTTATATCTCAGTTATTAAATATATGTATATGTGAATTATATTTCAAATAATATAATATAAACTATCTAATAGAGTAAATCCTATAGAAGAGGCAATCTCTTAAAGGAAAGATATATGGTTATATCAAAGTGTTATATATATATATGGAAAAAGAAATGAAATGAAAGTAATTAAGATAAAAAATAGAAACGTAGATGAAAATAAAACAATGAAAATGAAAATATAATCATTATTATAACTAAGATCAACTAAAATAACAAACCAAAATATTCATAATTCAATGCCCAATATTATAGTTTAATGTTAAATCTTAGATAACCATTTTTAGATACTTACAAAGGTATTTACTCAATGTGTACTAAGTATTTCATGTGATCTTATCATATGTACTATACAAAAAGAGTCTTGGAGAACCAAATTTTTAGGACATGAAAGATAAAAAATTTGTTTTTATTGATTTTAACCTCTTTGTCACACTCTTCTTACATTTTGATCATGTTACATACATTTATTTACTAATTTTGGCAAGGTTGAAACATGATCCACTATGCATAAACAACTTTACAAAATTATTACATTAAAATAATATTAATTACTAAAACTTTAAAATCCATATGTATTTCCATAATTATTTAGTAAACCATTCAAACCTATTTTTATGTAGGAAATAAAATATTTCCATATATATCAAAACCACCAAAAATAATATCAACATACTTAAAAATATCATGACAGTATTTCATAAGTACCAAGTATTTACAATAATTTTAACACAATAGTTTATCTAGAGTTTGCATCAAAATCTAAATCTATAAAAGGGCCACCCTTATCATGCAAGTACTCAATGTAATCCATGGAAGTAGTGGGAAGTTTTAATAAGTGGGTTGATCCCCATTCAAAATCGTCCACCTCTAACTTAACATTTTTAAACATTTTGACCTCCATAGGTTATGTTACAAGGTTGCTAGCATATTTCCTACTAGAAGAAGCAACTTTTTCAGGCTCAAGGGATGAAATATTAGTGTTAAGTGTAAGAATTACATTGGGATGAAATTATTTAGTTAATTAAAGAAAAATTTTAGGTGGCTTGGGTAAAGGACCATTATGTTCATTAGACTAAATGACAATATACATGTGTTGAGAGGGCTAACTTGGAGGGCCTCATCGACAAGGATGATTCCTATAATATATTAGCCATTTTATTGAAAGTGGCATAAGGATTGTGAAATAAAATAATGGTCAGTGTTAGTGTTAACATGAAAAGAGTTAATAATATTCCAAAGGTCAGGGTCAGTGTTATCAAAAAACAAGGAAACACATGTTCCTCATTTAAATGGTCTAGGAAATGTGTTAGTAGCCCTAGGACCATGAAATAATTGATTTCCTCAAGGTATACCAAGTGAAGGGGTAGCCTCACTATTTTTATCTTCATCATGACCCCAAATATCTTTTATTGAATTATTTAAACCTAGTTTCCAACCAAACATCTAATAAAGTATACAAAAATAAGTATTTTATACAACTGAGCTTAAATGATTTTTGTTTTTCATGATCTTAAAAATAAAATGCATAAAATTGTTCAATTTGAAACAAAATTCAAATAATACTTAAATAATCATCATTGTTCATAAAATTAATCACTTTATCATCTTTACAACCATACTAAAATAAAAACTACTTGCTTAAGAAAACCATGCATTATTCTTTAACAATCATCACGCCACTTTCAAGAAAATGATAAATTAGCCATAATTAAATACATGAAAATAAAATGTATAAAAATTCCTAGCCTTATGAGTTTCATATATATATTTATAAAAACACATGCAACTATATCTTTAAAAATCTAAAACTAATAATTCTAATTTTGACATTGTCGAATAATCAAATACTCATTTTGAATAGAAGTTACTCAAAAATTTTAGCAAAATTTTTAATGAAGAAAAATAAATATGTCAAAATTGATCATTTATATACTCTACATTATCTTCAACAAGTTTTCTCAAAACGCTAATTTTTAATTTCAATGTGTGTGTGTGTGTGTGGGTGTGTGGGTGTGTGTGCGTGCATGCACGCGCTTGTGTGTGTGTGTGTGTGTGTGTGTGTGTGTGTGTGTGTGTGTGTGTGTGTGTGTGTGTGTGTGTGTGTGTGTGTGTGTGTGTGTGTGTGTGTGTGTGTGTGTGTGTGAGAGAGAGAGAGAGAGAGAGAGAGAGAGTAATAAGGACCACTTAGAACATGATGAATTTAGGTAAAAAATATATTTTAGTTGGCATGGTTTGTCAATTGAAATAAACAAAAAATTGAAAGGCCAATATGGATATGGTTAAGACATTTTGGCAAACCTTATTATATATTTTATAATTTTAGAACTATGAAAATGTTTTGAATATTTTTTGGAATCATTTATAAAATTGAGTAAGAAAAACATGATCTTCCTTATATATGATTTTAATAACTAAAAAACTTAATAATAAATAAGTTTCAAACCTAATATTTATTTTATTTCTAGCATTGAATGTGGTACAAGTGGAATTAAAACTATGGGGATCAGGTTGAGATTTTGCACCATTTTTTTATTTCACAATCCTTATGCCACTTTCAATAAAATGGTAAATAATCCATAATCAAATACATGAAACTCAAATCCATATAACTTCTTATCCCTATATATATATATATATATATATATATATATATATATATATATATATATATATATATATATAGGGATAATAAGTTATATGGATTTGAGTTTCATGTATTTGATTATGGATTATTTACCATTTTATTGAAAGTGGCATAAGGATTGTGAAATTAAAAAAATGGTGCAAAATCTCAACCTGATCCCCATAGTTTTAATTCCACTTGTACCACATTCAATGCTAGAAAAAAAATAAATATTAGGTTTGAAAATTATTTATTATTAAGTTTTTTAGTTATTAAAACCATATATAATGAAGATCATGTTTTTCTTACTCAAATATATATATATATATATATATATATATATATATATATATATATACAGGGATAAGAATTTATATGGATTTGAGTTTCATGTATTTGATTATGGATTATTTACCATTTTCTTGAAAGTGGCATAAGGATTGTGAAAAAAAAAAATGGTGCAAAATCTCAACTTGATCTCCATAGTTTTAATTCCACTTGTACCACATTCAATGCTAGAAATAAAATAAATATTATGTTTGAAAATTATTTATTATTAAGTTTTTTAGTTATTAAAACGATATATAAGGAAGATCATGTTTTTCTTACTCAATTTTATAAATGATTCCAAAGAATATTCAAAACATTTTCATAGTTCTAAAATTATAAACTATATAATAAGATTTGCCAAAATGTCTTAACCATATCCATATTGGCCTTTGTATATATGTATGTATGTATATATATATATATATATATATATATATATATATATATATATATATATATATATATATATATATATATGCAACTGTATCTTCAAAAATTTGAAACCAATGTTTCCAATTTTGACCATGCCAAATAATCAAATACTTATTTTGAAAAAAAATTCCTCAAAC
>JARHVA010002944.1:900000-972500 GCA_037957365.1 Torreya grandis | reverse complement strand
AGCCATGGTTATAACTCATTATGGAGACTACACTGATGTTGGGAAGGCATATGCCTTAACTAACATAATGTCATGAATACTTTAACCATAATCTATCTTGTGGACCCTATTGATTATTTTCCAAAATTCATCTATATAAATGTGACCTAAGTTAGTATCAGATATGGTTTCAACATTAGAGTTCAAGTGTAATGTAGGAATGACTCCTTAAAAGTGATACTTCATATCTATACCTTCTTCACCTTGAGATCCATTTTTTTGAGGAGTATTAATTGGAATATTTTTCTTCATGGTTATTTTAATTAGAGTCTCAGATGTTGACATCTAATGTAGAATAATTATTTTTGATAATAAAATAATTACCTAAATTGATCTTATGAGAAGGAAAAAAATAGAGTCTGTTCATACAAAGGGTAAAGTCTATAATTTTTCTTAATAGGTTGGTTGGGATTTAATGGGTGCATGACATGGCTCATGTTCTATATGGTGCTGAACATAGCTCAAATTATGGATGGTGTTGAGCATGTCATGGATTATGGAGGGTGTAAAGAATATATTAAATTCTTATCATGACATAGTTTTTGTAGGGTGAAAACCATGGCTAAGGTTATAGAGGGTGAAAATCACATTATGAACCTTGATGATCTATATAACAGGATTAGATTTTGTGGGAGTGCTAAGAAAGGTGGTAGAATTTGATAAGTGTTTGAGAAAAATTTGAATCCTGATAAAGGTGAATACCAAACATTGAGTCCAATATATAAAGTTCTTCAACCAATACAAGGAAATTATAAAACTATCATATATTTTGGAAGAAATTCTAAGTTTGAAAATATTTTCAAATAATGTACCAATTCTAAGCAACTATGTGTTGGATCAATGATGTAAACCCTATCCCATCACTACTAGAAATAATATAAAATGAATATATTTCTATGTCAATGTTCACATGAATGCAAAGATTATAGGTTGGAATGAGAATGAATGAAGAAAAGTGAAAAAGAGAGGAGGATTTAAATTTAACTACAAAAAACTCATATTTTTGAAGGGTAAAATGGATTAATGGAAGAAATTAATGTGGTGCAAAAAATAATGTGGGATATAATATGTGTAGAGTAGATTTTGGGGTCTAATAGGATATGCTTACTAGGATTTTGATATTTGTGAGGTGAAAATCATGTATCAAATTCTGATAAGGTTGTTAGCAAGCTTATTGGGATCTAGCATGTGTCTAGTACCATTAAAATTCTAAAAAGTTTAAAAACTTATATTTTTTTTTCTTTAAAAAAAAAAAAAAAATTGACCAAGTTCTAACTTAAGTTGGTGAAAAGACTAAAAATAATAATTTTTTACACTTGTTCAAAAATTGGTATAATAACTAGCTTTGATTAGGGATTTTGAACTACAAGGGATGGAATAAGAACTCTAGACTCTGGTTTTATAGATAATTTTATTTCTATTAGGCTACATAGTCATTTGAATTTTGATTCAAAAAAATTCATTTAGAGACAAAACAAGTGACTGCTAAGACAAAGACCAAACCAATAAGGAGACAATGTGAGATAAGACAAACTAAAACTCAATCTAAAAAGGATAATAGAAAGGAAACATGAAAAAAATTATTATATACATACTTACATGCAAGGGACTACCTACTTTTACTTGAATAAGTGTATGAGATATTGATTATTTTAGGGAAATGGTAGAGAGGTACCATCATGATAGGATGGGTAGAAAGTGTTGTCTCCACAAAAGTTCTTGATTCTCAAGGGGCCCATCCATAAGGATTCATATTTTCCATGACTTCCTCTTGGTTATCTAAATTTATAGCACAAGAATACAAGATCCCCTACCTATAAATACCTTCTCTTTGCTCTTTTGTCCAAAAGGATTTTGATTTAAGCTCGATGCATAGAAATTTGATTAATAACTCAAGCTTTGTTTTCTTTAATATGATTTAAATATATAATTATTTTTCCAAGGGACTCTCTAAATTATAATTTTATACAACCCTATCCAATTATAATGTAGACAATTTTAGTGTTACTATAATTATTGCATCAATTCCATAGATCAATTGAAAAGGGGAAATGCTAATGGATTTCTTAGTGTTATACAATCTGCCCATAGTTTATCATACAACTTATTTTACACCAATTTATTTTATTCTCATCAACCAATTTATGAATAATGGTAACCAAGTTATTGTTTCTTTATTTTGCTTGTCTATTCCCCTACGAATAATAATGTGAAGAGTGAAATAATGGGATGTAACCATAACAGAATAAAACATTTTTTATGAAGAGAAAATTTATGAATTATCTATCATGATATTATATGGAGTGCCATATATAATGAAAATATTCTCTTTAATAAAATTACAAATAGATTTTGAATTAGTAAGTTTGATATGATTAGCCTCTACTCATTCGCTGAAGTAATCTATTATAGAAAGAACATGTGTGTACCTTGCACTTGAATGAAGATTAATAGTTCCTAAAAAATATATCCCCTATTATTTAAAAGGTTTCTCTATCATATTTTTATTGAGATGAAATTTTGTAATTTTTAGTTGCCTAAGGAAATATTGACAAGCCTTGCATTTCCTTACCCATTCATAAGAATCCTTAAATAGTGTAGGATAATAGTAGTATGCTCTTAGGATCTTGTAAGATATCACTAGTGCACAAAATTTTCCACCATAAGATTTATCATTAAATTGTTTTAGGATCTTATTCTATTGTTAATTATTGGCACACCTCAATAAAATTCCATCAATACTTTTTTGAATAATGTACCATCCTATATCACATATGTTTTGGCTTGCAACTTGATAGTCCTACATTGTTTAGAATTAAAATGAATTGGAAATTCTCTATATTTAATAAATAAATAAAAATAAATGAACCATTAATTATTATAATCTACAAAAATCATAAAAGTAATATTTTCTTTATTTTGATCATCTGAATCTATTGAAGAGATTGATCAAGAATTTGTCTATTCTACTAGTAATTGACATAGCCCTTTCCCTCAAACTAGTTTTTTAGGTTTAATTTCATGATCATATTATTGAAATATAATAATTTAATTACCTATTATTAACCTATCTCTTTCTACATCAAAATATATTTGACTATTATGCTAGGTACCATCACAATTGAGTGTGAATGAAGAATATAATATCTAAATTACTTAATAACTTTCACAATGGTGTAAGCATGTTTTTCCTTTGGATAATATTTCAAATCATGATATTTAATTTTTAAAATAATGAAATAAATGGATATTCAATACCTTCATCATTATTTTTAATCAATATATCTTAGAGTGTCTGATCTAAATCATAGCAATAGATGATAAACTCTTTTTTAAATCAAGATAGATTAGAGTTGGTGCACGAATAATAAAATATTTTATTTTTTAAAATGATTATTTTCCTTAATTATTACATTTGAAATATGGTTTTCCTTTCATCATATCAGTAATTTTCTTGGTGATTCCAACTAACTATGGAAAAAATCTCCTCACAAAAATCACTTTTTATAACAATGAATGTACACCTAGTTTGATAGTTGGAAAATACAAATTTTGGATTGTTTCAATCTTTTAGGATAATATTGATTCCTTATTTGGAGATAATATGCCTAATAATTTTACCTTCAGTAACCTCAAAAATATGTATTTTTAGGCTTGAGATAATGTTGTGTAGTCAACACTTTTCATATACTTTTTAAAGGTGTTAATAGTGATCTTCTCTTTATTTATAAAATACCATTATATCATATAATTACACCATAATTATATTTTTTTTTAGGTTTATGAATGATAGGTCCATTTCTCTTTGAAACATAGCTCCTAGATTGATCAATCCAAATGGCATTCATAGGTATGAAAAATTACCCCATGGAGTTATGAAAGTTATTTTGTATTGATATTATTTCTCTATATCAATTTGATTATAACCATATAATCCATCCAAAATTGAGAGCATTTCATAACCTGTGACAACTTGGAGAACCTAATCTATGATTGGTAATGGGTAATTATTTTTGATAGATGTTTGATTTAGATCTCTAAGATAGACACAAATTTTAATTTCTCCACTTTTTTTATGAACTCGTAATATGTTATCAATCTAAATTAAATGTTGGATAGGAAAAATAATCAATGCATTCAACATTTTATGAATTTCTACAAAAAATTTCTTTGCAATCTGTGGATTATATTGTCTTTGATTTTTCTTGAATGGCTTACCATCAGGTTTTAGAGGAATCATATTTTGCTTTTCCCTTGGATGAAAATATTTTATATCTTCATATGATTATGCAATAATGTTTATATATTTTTGAAGCAAGATGAAATTTTTTATCTTTTCTTTAGGTGAAAAACATTTTCCCAATGTTAATAAACATGGATTGTTCTTTTGAACCCATGTTTACTTTTTCATAGTTTTTTGAGTCGAGAAATATTTTTTCATCTTCTTTTTTATAAACTTGTCATGCTTGTCAAAAATTTCTTCCAAAGAAACTAGACCTTTAGGAATTTTATTCCCTTTCATTTTTATTATTCTTTATTCATATTATTTTTTGTACATGCCTTCCTTTTTAATTTATGATGAATATTCTCTATAATAAGACTCACTTCCTTCAAAGTAAATGTTCGTAAATATATCTTCATTTTCAATAAAATAAATTATTTATTTATCATCAATAAATACCTACCAATTTGTTGAATTATCTAGCTCATAGGGTTGATACACTAGTTCAATTATGTACTTATCTATAACAATACATAAATGTGGAATCAAAATCTAAGATGACACTATGAGAGCATCTATTTTTCTATTATTATATTTTGTGATAACATTGATATAAAAAACATGAAAATTTTATATGTTATCCTAGAATTTGTTCCTGTAATGCCTTAGATGATCATTTTTCACTTGATACTAACCTTTGATCTATTTTAATACCAATTGTATATCACCAATAACTTTGAAATTTTTGATTCTCATTTCTCTTTCAACCTATAGCCCAAGTCATAGTGCTTCACATTTAATTATATTATTTGTGCATTCAAACTATATCTTGTATGAGAAAGGAAATTTTTATTTGTTAGGAGAGATAAGAATTTCCCCTACATTATCTCTATTTTAATAATAACTACCATCAACTTCCAATGTCTAAACCTTTCTAGGGCCACTTTCTATTATTTTAGGCATGTTTAGGTCTTTCTATGACATCATTAGATAATTTCCTAAACATGCACCTTCATTCAAGGAATTTACTCTAGGGTCATCTAATTTTTGCAATGTATATTTAGTTTTTAGCTCTATCTCAAGACATTTTATTCATTTAACTGAAATCATTGCATGTGATAAGTCTAACTAAATCTTTCCACCAATTTATCTACAAAAATTTCTCCCTATGAGAATGCCATAGGCTACTAGAATATCTTATATTATAATATTTATTTTGATTTTTTTAAGGTAAAGATGTTAGGGAAACTTGAGTGTCTTTGATTTGTATAATGAGTGGTATTTGGTTTGCTTCAATCAATTACTAAAGGCCAAAGGTTTTATACAAGTTATGCCAAGGGCATGTGCAAATTTAGAAGGCATCACATTGTACGAGGCTCATATATCAATTATACAGTTACTAACCTTACATCCCTTAAGGAAAAATAAAATGTAAAAATGATCAACCTTATTAGACTTGGAAATGACTATAGCCATGGAACTCAATATATTAAAATAATATGGGGTTGCTAATATTAATTTAACAATAGTCTTATTATGATTGGGATTTTTGCCTTTAATGAAATTGACTACCATGTCTAGTTGATCTGTATATGTTTTCAAATATTCAACTTATGACATATAGATTTTAGTTTTATTGACATGTTAAATTATATCAAGCATGGGTAGACTAGTAGAAGAAGAACATTCTATAGTGTGAGATACATTAATATTACTATTGATAAGAGCATTAACTTTTAAATAACCAATTGTGGTAATAATATGGGACTCACCTATTTTATCCATTGGTTATTTTCCCTTCATCTGACCTAGAGGTATTATTCCTCATGGAATAATACCTTTTTTAGATTCTTATTGTTCATCATTTTGTTGCTTTTTCTAGTTTTTAACTCTTGTGAACACTATAAATTATTGACTATTCATGTCTCTAACATTGTCCTTATAATGATCTTCATCTAAATTTTATTTCAAGAATGCATTTTTGGAGTTACTGCCAAGTTATTCAATTTCACTCTTAAGGATCTAGATTTTCCAATTCATTTTCTTCTTCAATTTCTTCATACCCAAATATTTATTATATTTCTAAAATGGAATTTACTAGAGGATTTTTATTTGGATGACGAGGACCTTATAATGAAATATTTTTTGGGGGATATTACAATTGTGGATGATTCATTTGGAATGGTGCATAATTGTTTTATAAATATATTGGTAAGGAGTAATGATGATTATTTGAGGTAGTTATTTTTTTTAAAACTATTATAGCATTTACCATATTTTTCAAAATTTGTTTAGTATAGGAATGTCCAGAACTCTATGCCTTGTTATTTGATGTTTCTTATTAAAGTCTCTCAACCATTATCATTTTATCTTCCATGACTATGAATAATGTTTGGGTTGCATTTAATTAGGCTAATTTGACTCTTTTCAAATGATAACTCACTTCTAGAAATTTATTATTGATTAAGAAGTTTTTATTATTCTCATATATCAACTTATAAGTTGCTAGTATTTGATGAAGTAGCTTATCAAATTTATCTACAAAATTTATCATGAGTTCATAAGCCTCTTTTTTCATTTGAGTGAGTTGAACCAATAAAGCATGTGCATCTTCTATTGGTTTGAATCTACTTTCAAATTTATTTTTCATATCATTATAATTGATAATAACTCCTATAAGAAGATGGTAAAACCAATATATAGCTCCATTATGAAGGGTCTCAATGAATATCATGACTAAAATATCTTCATATTCAATACCTAAAATTATTCACGCTAATGAGAAGGAAACATGTTTATTCAGATGATGTTTACCATCACCTAAAATTTTTGGAAAATTGTTTTTTAAATCTTTCAAAAGTTCATGCAACTATCCCAAGTCTAATCGACCAATCACATTACCCCATGGGTGTGAAATGATGAAAATATTGCTTATAATGGGATAATAACAACTGATAAGATAAGTGTTTAACTTATTATTATTCCTCCTTGTGATTGCTTACCTTTCTTCAGATTCATGGCAAGACTAGGTATGTTCTTGAGTTTATTCTTCTATTCAAAATTCAACATGAAATTAGAAGCTTCTTATAATTGATAAAAAAGATGGATTTCACCCTTTGATTTACTAGCTCTAGTAAATCATTTTTCTACCAGCTTGTGAAAATGATTACTATTGTTGAGGTATAGGTTGAATTTGAAGAGTTCTTTAAGATGGTCTTCTTTGTTGTGCTCTTTGTGAACTATTACTTTAACTCTTTATTCTAAGGAAACATGATACTATTCCTCTTTTACTATTTCAACTCTTCAAAACTATATTGAGCTATTTATATTGTCCCATGTAGATTCTCTCAAATCTAATGAGATATCTTCATATGTTTCACTTAACCAATCAAGATTTGAATGAAGTATTAGCACTTCAACTAATTGTATAGTCATTAGAGGTATTTATTATTGTATGTCTTATTTGATAAACTATACAAACTGATTTTCTAGCTTTACTTCTTACTTATCTCCTTGAAATAATTTTTGTAGTTATTTGAAAAATGGTAACACAGTCTTCTTCTCTATTTATTTTTCTAGTAATAGTTTGAAAATGGATAAGACTTGTTCTATTTTCCAAAGCATGTTGACAGAAACATGAGTCCAAATATTCTTATGTATCTTCTATTCAATTTAATCTAGGTTGGCATTAGCATTTTTAACACTTGTAATGGTTAAATGTTATTTTTAGTAATTTACAGATATCTAACAAATTATACATTCTTGAATAATTCTATCCATTTTTACATGATTAAAATATTAATTCAAGATTAATAGAATAGTTTTAAATTGATCTATAAATACTTCATTATAATCCCAACCAAGTTATCTAATATGTGAAAGAATATCCATCTATGTAGACAATTCCCAATCTAGGTCAAGTTGATAGAATGGTCCTTGAGTTGATGGCAAAGTAATATGAAAAAAAAATAGAATGTGGGTTACATGAGAGTTGTATAAATGTGCCCCATGGTGGGTGCCAAAAACTATTGGCATGAAAATTTGTTGGAGGATAAATATGTGGTTTTTGATCAACAGTCATGGGACATAGTCCCTCTCCTATTATTAACTAGAGCTACCTTTATTGAAAACTAGAAATACTATTGAAAAACAAATTATATACAAAAAAAATGGTGTTATTCATGGGGTTTGTAATTTTAACCCAAAACCATTAAAGGTAGTAGAAATGAAATAGAAGAAATATATATTAAAAAGTAGATGTATAAAAACATAAAAATCTTGGCAAACATAGCTATTTAAACTTGTAAACTTCCTAAAATTACCAAAGGAAAAGGTGATTTTATTAAGAGATAATATATTTCATTCAATGCATGGGAAATACATCATGTGTTCATACAAACACATAACATACACCAAAATAACCGACTATATATTGAAATTGGAATATGATAATTATTTTGTATTTCTTTGCAAAAATGAATAAAACTATTGTTTTTAACCCAACAAAGCTTTCACTATTATAGGAATAACAAATGTAGGTTCAAATAAGAAAATACTATAATGAAATTCCTTTGGATTGAATAATTAACTATAATTACAATGATATTTTTAATTAAAACATTTGAATACATGTATATTATACATATGTACATTATCTAATAAAAAATTATGAACGCAGTTTTAAAAATTCCTATTTGTAATGATATTTAGTGAGATGTAAGTATAATATTTTATTTCAATAATATTTGGAAAACTTTAACTATAAAAAATCCATTAAAATGAGCCTTTGATATTTTATTTATATTTTGGAATGGTTGGTTACATTGTGTAACCACTTATTTTCATTTTTGATAACTTACAAAAGCACATTAGCTAATTCACATAGCTTAAATTTAAAAAAAAACACATTAAATAATTAACACAACTTAAAAAAGTGTTTTGGTGTTTTTTCATGACTTGAAAAAGTGCATTGGCAGATTTATTTAACTTAAAACTTGCAAAAATGACTAAGTACATTTGCTTGATATATAATATACGAATTAACTATTACAAAAAGTGTAATTTGAAAATTGTGAGAATTACCCAAAATTACAAGTATGGGAATGATCAAAATATATTACAAAGTTATTTTTACTCTTTATATTCACTGAGAATAACTTTAATATTGTTATTCACTAGAGATTTCTTCTTTTTCTTGTATTCATTAAATATCTACAATAATTCTCTCACCTTTTTTTCATCAGGACCATCTAATACATGAATGCTATTTCTATCTCAAAATACATATATGTCATTTTATGTGATGTCCATTGAATTATTTTTAACATAAAATCAATAATTTCTATGTTAATTTGATATTTGATCAGCTTACAAATGGATTCATAGTTAAATACAGATTTTGGATTTAATATTTATTCAAAATTCTTCTTGAATTACTCAATGATGATGTCTTAAGTTAAGATTTTTCTATCATCACCCAAAAATGTATAATTAAACTCTCTAATTCTTCCAAAATTTTAGAGAATAACATCACCTCCTATTGACTTGGAGTCACAAATTTTCTTGATGCTCTCTTTGACAATACGGATCCTGATTTGAGTAGCTCTTAGGAACTCAATAAGTTTTGAAATTTTTTTAACGTAAATGATTCCCTCCTAAATGAGTTCAACTGGGCAAGTTTTAGAAAATTCCTTCAATGTGGGAATCATATATTTCTATTTATTTACTTATGTTACATAATTATCATCAACTTCAGTTGCTTTATCATATTCTAATAAAATTTTAGAGTATGTAGTCATTATTATATTGATTGTAGTGACATTTTGTTGAAGAATTTTATTATACTAGTCTTTTTTCCCCTTCCCATGTGCCCAATTTATTATGTACTATTGAGTGTCTTAGTATGGTTGATCTATGGGGAAATATATGAGGAGTAATATTTAATTATATTGATCAAATTTTGAAGTATCAATCTCAAATTATTAACTTTTTACTTGAGCTAATCTTTGGTCACATTATCCTAATCCATATATTTAAACAAGCTACCATTTACCAAATGAACATTTGATTTCATTCATTCCATATTTACTTTCCCAAAATATACTTTTGAGATATGATACTTGAATTAAATAAAATTTTGATTGTCCTTTTTTACAAGAATAATTGTTACTTTTACATATTTATATCCCTTATTATCGATGATTATTCTTGACACAGTCTCAGGTTTCTTCATTCTTTGTGAAGGGAGAATTTCCAAAGCACTGAAATCAACATCTTCATTTTCAAGAGTTTTATTTCTTTTATTTACTACTTCCTTCAACTATTTAGGAATATATACATTATGAAGAAGTTGTTTTATAAGAACAAAATCATTTTTTTTTTTGAGTCTCAAGAAGATATGGGGTAGTTTTCAAGGATTGGGTCTCTTCTGGTGCAATTTCACCTTATTCTTTCTTTGAAGTATCTTTTGGAGATTTTAGATGAAAGTGATAAAGAAAGTTTAGTATCTTATGGAGGATGTGGAGGCAAATAAGTGTTAAGATGAAAAGGAATAGAGGATTAAAGTAACAATGAAGTATCTGATTCAAATCATTATTGAGTTGTATTTTTAATTAATGTTCAAGATTGAACAAAACTATCAAGGGTAACATCCTCTAAAAAATAAATAATAGGAGAACAAGAAGAAGTTTCTCTTAACCTCTTAATCTTGATTTTGATAGGCATATTAACTAGAGAAATATATATAATACCCTTAGTTTCTATCTCCTCTTCTATTTATGTAGTGTCTTTACTTACATTAGCTACCAGTGATGTTTCATATTTTGATTGGTGTTTTTTATGGAAACTACCAAGTTAAACTTCTTTTTGTGGTGATGAAAATCTTACCTCATCAATTTTTACTCTTTTACTTTTCAACCACACTAATGTCCTGTCAAGTATAATTTATGTTCTACTTATGAGAGAAGTAGACCATTTCCTGTTCTAATCAATTTTTAGAAGTTGTGTTGATTCAATTCCCTTCTTTTCATAGATTGGATCCAATATATCTCCATCATCTACAATGTTTTTTGAATATTTTAAAATACAAAATGCAATGAACTTTTCAAAATATAACCGAGAGTAATCTCAAGTCCTTACTTCCTTCTCATCATGGCAATCGATCTAGTAGTATTAAAAATTGAGACACGTGTTGCTATGTGGAATCAATAATATTATTAACTAGACCTCAAATGTAAAAATAATGTTTAATTTAAAATGTTCAAAAGATCACATGTGTCATCTCTTATTCAAAAAAAATTATTTTTCCAAAATTGCATAAGTGTACCTTCCTATAGAAATTTCACCCCATATTTATGTTTGTTTGCTAATAACTTGTGTGTCTCAATTAATTTTCTAACCAGTTCTATCAAATCCCACTTATCATAAACATATTTTAGGAGAGTTTATAGTGAAATCTCATATCCATAAACCCAAAAATAAGTGATTTTTATAAATTTTATAAACCATATTCCCCCTCTATAAATTTATATAGAATATTCCACAAATATCCTCATATTATAGGGGTCTTGCTCTAATATATGGATCACATATTGCAAGAACTCATCATTAACTCTATGAAAATGATAAAAAATATTTTTTAGAGTGAGTTGAGGATATAACTCATATATATTTTAAGTCTTGATATTTCCTACCATATTCAATCCATTATAAAATATCCTCCTAGCAATAGTATAAACTAGGTAGGAAGTCATGAAGAACTTAAAAGTTGTGTTGACTTATGTCAATTATTTGTGAATAGAATACCCAATGAGTTATACCAAGTTGATGTATTATTTTATTTTATGAATACATACAATTCTAAAAACTCAATACAACTAGACTTCTAACTACTCTATACAAGAGTGTAATCATATCATTGGCCTCTTCTATAAATTCAAACCTATATATTGATTTGGGATGTCTTGTTCCAAATTATTTGATTTTATCAACCATTATTTTTTTACCCATTTATAAAATGAAAGAGTGTTATCTTCCTATAATTTTTAATCATAAGATAGAGTTAGGTTAACAAAGGATTGCCTATCTATAAATTACGGCAAATTATTAATATGTTTTGGTACTAAGCATAAAACATATTCTCCTCTTGGGTTATTGACTTATCTCCTCTTAGGATCATAATGTTTGGCCATGGTTGTAACTAATTATGAACACTATACTAATTTTGGTAAGGAAACTACCTTAGTTAATCCACTATCATGAATACTTTAACCATAATCTATCTTATGGACCCTGCTAGTTCTTTTTCAAAATCCATCCATATCAATGTGACCTAAATAGTATTTGATATTTTTTCAGCAATGGATTCTAAGTGTGATGGAGGAATGAATCCTTGAAATTGATACTTCATATATGTACCTTATTTACCTTGAATCCCTTTTTTGAAGGATTATTATTTAGAATATTTTTATTTTGGGTTGTTGTGATCAGAGTCCCAGATGTTGACATCTAATGTAGAACATTTTTTTGTGAGAATAAAAATAGTACCTAAATTGATCATGCAAAGAGGAAAAAAATAGAGTGTGTTCAGACAAGGGTAAAGTCTAAAATGTTTTCTATTAGGTTGGTTCTAATATGAGGGTGAAGGACACAACTCAGGTTCTAGATGGTGCTAAGCATGGATTGATTTCTTTATGGTGTTGATCATGTCATAAATTATGTAGGGTATAAATTAAGGCTCAAGTTCCATAGGGTGTAAAGCATGACATAGGTTCTATTGGTTAAAAATCATAACTTGGGTTTTGAAGGGTAAAAAACATGATATGAATCCTGATAATGTATATAGCAAGGTTAGAATGTAAATGAGTGTCATGTAAGGTAGCATAGTTTAGTAAGGGTTTGAGAAAAAATTTAAGCCTAATGAAGGTGTAGACCAAACCTATAATCCACTATTGTAATTTATTCAGCCAATACAATGAAATTTGAAAATGATCATATGTTTTAGAAGAAAACCTAAGTATAAGAATCTTTTTAAATAATGCACCAATTTTGAGAAACTTTGTGTTGGATCAATGATGCAAAACCTAACTCCTCACTAATAGAAACAAGCCAAAATGAAGATCTTAATATGTTATCGATAACACAAATGCAAATATTTTAGGTGGGAATGAGAATGAATGAGGAAAAATAAAAAGTAGAGAAGGATTTAAATCTAACTACAAAAACTCATCCATTTAAAGGGAAAAATGGATTAATGGGAGAAATCAGAGTAGTTTAAAGCAAGTTGTGAGATCTAAGAGGTGCATAACATAGTTTAGGGTCTTATATGATATGATTATAGGGATGTTAGGATCCAATAAGTGAAATTCACATGTCATGTTATAAAAAGGTTGTTATCAAGCTTATAAGGATCCACCATGTTAACACCATTCAAATTTTGAAAAGTTTAAAAACATAACTTTTTAAATCATTTTTTCCAAATTTTGACCAAGTTCTAACTTATTGTGACCAGAATACTAAAATACTAATTTTTTATACTTGTTCAAAAACTACTAAAATAATAATGCAACTCTCATGAATGGATAATAGTACCCAATGTATTGATCCAAAAAGGTATAACCATAATGAGTTCATGTAGACAGATAAATTAACATTCAATCTACAAAAATGCACTAGTAACCACCCTTTTTACACACTTATCTCATGCCTTATTGACATAAATTTAAAAAAGTCCCAAAATGTACCTATTATTCATGTAAAAAAACTCAATGTTATCCATAGATTGTTCCATACTCTCAAATATGTTATTTGTGCTCCTAACACAACAATGCCTTATTTAGACAATAATTCTCCTTGGGAGTGTCAATTTACACTACTCTTGTCCTCCCACAAATAAAAAATATTTTATCAAATTTAAATTCATGTAATGGGTCATCTATAATTTTAGCAAACTCCATCTAAAATAATTCCCTATTGATAATTGTAAATACACATTTTAGGCCTTTCACAAAAGAGGATCATATATTAAAAAACACCACAATTATAATTGTATGATGAGATAAAATTTCATCTTTTTCCCAATTATAAATACATAAACCCTATTAGCCCTAATCTAAATTATAAATACACTAATAAGGTCACAATTCATGGTTGAAGCACTTAATCACACTAGGATTGCACCAACATTTAGAATTTATCACCAATCTTTCACACATGACACCATATCATGGAATAAATACACAAATTTTGATTCCTCTTTAGAGTATTGGTATGTAGGCAATGCTCAACATACAAGGTATTGAGTTTAAACATAAATTCAATTGTTAACCACTTTTGACCTTGTGATTTTATTTGTCAACTTGGTCTATTGAACTAGGGTTACAAGTGAAGGAGAAGACACATAGTGGTTTTACTGAATAAATGAAGGCTCTAACATAGTGCATGGAACAAATAAGAAAAGGTGAACCTATCATATGAAAATCAAATTTCCATCACCTATAGGACACTGGTGCTCCATATGGATAATAATGCATTTATGCCATGTATAGCTATAGTACCCATATCTAGATATCATATAAAACCTTGTTTTATATATGTAGTTAGTAAACAAATTCATAAAACCTATTTTACAACCTCATTCATATTCCTAAATTTTAGTTTTCTAGCTAATTTGATTTTTTTAAACCTTCCTCTTTTAGTATATTTCCAAATTTGACAAGTTCCAAATCAATTTATATCATTTACAACATATTTGTAGAATTCTAATTTTACGTAGAAATTTATATTATTTAAATAAATTAATCACTTATTTTTAAAAAATTTGATAAAACATATTGGTGACCCTATCTATTATATAAATGTTACAAAACCCTAACCATAGATGTTACTATAGTTTATATCTTTCTTTTTAATATTTTTAATTATTTTATAATGTTTTCATATTTGATAAATTCACTAATAAAAATGGCCTTTTAAGTTTTCATTTCATATTTTATGCACTATAAATATCTATTTCTACATCTCTTAGAATACATGCTAGATTAAATGGTATTCATTTGAGCATACTCAGATTACTTGTCTTAAATTTAATAACATGGATGAGAATAAATGTATATTAGAACCTTAAAATGGTAATACACACAATGAGCATGTAAAGGTCAATGATGCTACTTCATAGCATGATAAATATGATCAAGATAACCTTGGTCCTCAAGATGAACATTAATATGTAATCCCACCTACAAGTGGTGATAAACCAAATTTTAACAAAGTGAAAGTCATTATGAGTTTTAAATAAATTATTCATGAATAACCTCTTGACTGTCATACCATTTTGAAAACACTTTTAAACATAAAAAGTGAAACTATGGCACCATAACTTGAGACTTATGATCCCATGGATATAAATTTTGTACCATCATTTATTATGGGGGAAACTAAGTTATTTAATAGATTAATATGCAATTGTTACTCAGTTATTGGGAACACTACCTTTGGTTAGCACACATTCTTCTTATCCTGATATAAAATATATTATACACAAGATTCAATATATATTAACTAAGGTGTTAAATTTGGAACAAGGTTATTTTATACCTAATCATGCACTAGATTATCAAAAAAATTTTCACACTCTAATGGCATAGTAGATATAAGTATATTCTATACATGCATTTTTTATGGCACCCAAGCTTACACTATTTAATGAAAAGGTTTATCTCAAACAACATCTATGAGCATTCCATGCAAACTGTTTGTAATACATTTCTAATGATAGGTTATTGACTAATTTACTACCAAAGATCCTTAAATAATATTCTCTAAAATAGTTTGAAAACTTACATCATTAATCATTGAATGCATTCAATCCATTAGGTTATATGTTCATAACACATTTTTCAATCAATATCAGTGAGAAGATTTCATATGTTCATATTTCTCAACTCAATCAGAAATAAAATGAGCATATCATAGTATATTTGTTAAGGTATAGAACTATTTTATCCCAAAGGATAAGTCATATTATAGACAAAGAACTATAGGATATATTCAAACAAAGTTAAATTCCACCCCTACACAAGTCCATTATGTTTTAAAAATATCTCTCATTCATATATTTGTGTCACATAATAAAATAAATGGAAATCAAATTTTTGGTAATGAATAAGCTTAAGTATATAACCAATTCAAATTCCAATACAAATATTTTAAGTAAGCCACCAAACAAGGTGAGGACAAATAATAATAATAATAATAATAATAATAATAATAATAATAATAATAATAATAATAATAATAATAATAATAATAATAATAATAATAATAATAATAATAATAATAATAATAACAACAACAACAATAATCAAAAGGAAACAATACGTGTAGTTTTAGAGCCCACTGAATGTATTGTCTTACCAGCTCCTCTAAGGATACAATTTACCAATCTACTAGAAGCTCCATATAAGGAACTCAAACACTATTGTAATGAAAGATCATATCTTTCCCTCCCATTAAAAATGTTGATATGAATAATCCCTTCCAAAAGGTTTTGATTAGAATGATTTTTTCAATTAGTAAAGGGTGTTAGGCAACACTACTAACATTTGTATCAATTTGAGACATGAGATTTAGGATATTGTAGATGAAAACATCCATAATTTGTACACACCAAAATAAACTTAGAAAATACAACCAATTGAAATTAAAAAAATAAATATATTCAGTGTTCCTTTTCCTAAGCATATAGCTTAGGAGATAATAATTACATCAAGAGTGCACACCCTCCACTAGTTTCTTACCATTCTCATATAGATGTATTACATCCTTTAATGACATAATTAGTACTTTCCATACTTAAGTTTCATGAGTGACACTCATCATATTTTAGGAGCATTAGGAGAAAAGATAGTATATATTGACTCAAATTCTCACTCTTTTTTCATTTGAGCTCACATTGATCACTAGCCTATTTAAAGTGCTATGGTAAATAATAGTTATAGTGTGAATGTGTGCATAATCACACTTATTAATAATTGTATATACATAGATAATGGTTTTCTTCCCACCACCATGATAATAAGAGGATTCAATGGTCACATTCATAGCCCATAGGTGAGATTAGGTTACCATTATAATTTTTTCAAACACATATTGTCACCAAATTTATAGTAGTACCCAGTATAGGGGTCTTAAATATATTAACTTTACACCCTTATATTAAATTTATTTTTAGGGTTCCTTCTATAGTTCATGGGTTTTTAATGTATATCTTTGCTAATGAGTTCATTATAGTTCGGGTATCCTGTATGAGTACCCCTTATCATAGATAAATATGGCTCCTCTACATCAGATATTAATTGAGCCATCTAAAAAGGTGAAACCTATTAAATTATGTCAAAATTAGGTATCTACCCTTCCATAAAGGCTTATCCTTGAAAGGATACTTTATCAAATACTTGTCACATATTCTAGAGATCTTATCTTTATTCCTACACATCCTAAATTTAGATTATATGCCACTAAGTTTATTTCACATAAGGCACCAAAATAACATTCATCAACTCCATGATGGGTTATAAAAATCGCTAGAGTTAATCATGATAAATAAAAAACATAATATGTTATAGATCACTAGTATGATAATGGCAATTAGAGTACTAAGGGTAATCAATATTTAGATTCTAAATCCAACTCAATATATCCAAAAAAACATATCCCTTTCCATTAGTGAAAGGTTACTATTAATATCCTATATACAAGGCCCATTTATTTTGAGTCCTTTTGAGGACTCATCAGTTAGTATCTATCTCTCTATTTTTTCTTTTTTAGATTATCCATGAAAATTTATAAAAATTTAAAAAAAAGTAAAATATTCTATAAAATTCAAAGTCAAATCCTATGCAAGTTTACGTTTATTACATTTACATCATTTAATTTGTATATTGGTTATTTAGTACTTATTTATATCCAAATTCATATCATATATTATTCACAATTAGTGAATACATAGCATACAAATTACCTTCCACATAACCAGTTGTAAGTTATTTCACTGTCTTATACTTAGAAACTATAAAATAGATAAAATCACCATATTCAAATAGGATCACCCTAAATTTTTATTTTATTTAATTTTTACTATCCTATTGAGCACATCCTATAATTTCTCAGATGTCACCAAGATATAGGCATCTTACAACTTATTTGTACATTAGAAAGCTCATTGGGGAAATCTTATACACATATTTTATACGTATTTGGTTATCCCTTATTCTTCATATTTATGTTATTTAGATTGCATAACATCTATTAGTATTTTTCACTTACCTACACATTGATATCACACTAGTTTCCTAAGTTTTTGAATATAGTAGTGTTAAAAAAAGGCTTATGTTGATCAATTACATGTGTACATGTATGCTTTTCATGTTTGTTTTCCTGTTGCATGTCTTGTGTGTATTCTCTATTTTTTTATTGTAAAAATTTTAACATGTCCTTATATTTGGATAAAGGTCCTTATTTTTATGTTTATATTCATTATATTGACATTTGAACATGTCCTTTGTATGTGTCCCCTTTGCCTTCTATTGTGTGCTTTGTGTGTGCTCATTGTGTGTGTGTCTCATGGCCATGACACTTGTTTGTTTAATTTTTGATGTCATGATAGATATCATGCATATTCATATCTATTAATTGACATGATTGATATAATTCATCCTTCCTTGAGTTGATATATTTAATATTTATATACTCAGTCAGATCACTTATCTTTTATATTCACTACTAACACTTATCTAGGCAATATCTCTATGTATGATTATTTTCACATGCATCTGACATTGCATCTATTTTCTTAGTTTATACATGATGATGACATGATTTTCCATGTTATCATTATTACTCATATTTAAATATTTTCATAACATCACTTGCATAATTATTTTATATTGAGTTAAGTTATTGTGTAGGCTTCAAAACTCACTTCACAGGAGGGGGCATACATAAGGGCTTGTCTTAGAGAATAAGCCCATATAGTGCAATAGATAGACATAATATTTATGTATTACACAATTGGACAAGTTTCATACTCATAAATCACCTAAAAATAAAGTTTATATAGAATCACTCCATTTGGACAAAGACACAGCCTAATCTTGACTAAAATAATGTGTTGTTGTCCAAGCAAACTAAAAATAGTCACTTTCAAAAACTCTCAAAATATTAAGTATGATATAAATACTAGAAATAGGTAACCAACCATGTTTTTTATAAAATACATAATTTTGTATTATAATTTATTAATTTGGGAGCATCATGCATGATATGTGGTCTAGGTTAGCACACAAGTTGTTTCATAGAATTTAAGTTTTTATCACTCAATATCATAATCCATATACACCATATATCAAATTTTTGGCATGTGAATGGCATATGATTACCTCCTTGCTTAGGTTTTCCACCATTTTCACATATGGAATGATAATCCATGCCATTCTCCATATTATATAAACTATAACTGGATCATATTATCTTTATGCACCATTTTAGCTCAAAAAATGAGCCTTATTCCATCTATAGTTATTTATTCACATTTTTACTCTAGAATAATATATTAAAATTCATACAAGGATTCAAAACACTATTTCACCACTTTGGTTATGTAATGATGGATTCAAACATACCTTTATTTATTAATCACACTCACCTTTTAATGAGTATTGGGACATGTATAGTCCAATCCAAGCTATTCAAGTAATAATAAACCTCCAAAGTTCCTACCTTCTATGTTCACCCACTTTTACACCAAGAAATGCAATAGTTTGCATACCCAAGTTAGGTGTATGTATTCATTGTATTTTGACATATAAGTTTTATTTTCTTTAATTATTGATTTTATCTATTCAACTAATAATAAACCTCCAAAGTTCCTACCTTCTATGTTCACTTGCTTTTACACCAAGAAATGCAATAGTTTGCATACCCAAGTCAGGTGTATGTATTCATTGTCTTTTGACATATAAGTTTTATTTTCTTTAATTATTGATTTTATCTTAAGGATTGATTTATACATATGTCATTTTAGGTTCACTTAAAGCACAATTAAACATTGTGTCCTACATTTAATAATGCA
Source organism: Torreya grandis (assembly GCA_037957365.1). Classification (NCBI taxonomy): domain Eukaryota; kingdom Viridiplantae; phylum Streptophyta; class Pinopsida; order Cupressales; family Taxaceae; genus Torreya; species Torreya grandis. Next base: position 952,113 of record JARHVA010002944.1, on the reverse strand, counting down.
CTTCATAGGTAAGTTCAAGTACACATTTTTATTTTTATTCTAGTAATTTCACTTTGTTGCATTACTAGAATAAAAGGAGATAAATGTAGACACATAAATTAACATTTAATTTAAAATAATGCACTTGTGATCACCATTTTTACACACTTAGATAATGTCTTATTTTATGGCTTTTTTATCACCTTTCTTCATTTCCCATGTAGATGACCCATTCTCATAAGCAAACCAATGGTCTAAGAGTGTTCCTATTCTTCATGAAAATAGCTCAGTCTTATCCATGGACTATTCCATAATCTCATATCAATTTTTTCTACTTTTAGGATAATAATGCCTTATTTTGACAACAACACTCCTTGAGAGGGTCCATTTTTACCACTCTTTCCCTCATACCAAATAATGGATAATTGATCAAATTAAAATTAATATAATGAGTCATCCCACAAGTTTATAAATCCCCATCTAAAAGATTTCCATATTTATCACTATAATACACATTTTAAGTCATTTAGCACATAAGAGGATCATATATTAAAAATCATTATAATTTTAATTGTACATTGAGAGAAAATTACCCATTTATCCTAATTCTAAATACATATAAGCCTAGCAATCACGAGTTAAATTTTAAATACACTTATAAGGTCACAAGTAATGGTTGAATCACTTAATCACACTAGGATTTCACAAACATTTAACATTTTGCATCAATTTTTTAGATGTATCATGAAAGAGCTACATTGATTTTGATCCCTCTTTAAAGTATTAGTCTATAAGTAGTATTCAATATAGGGGGTGTTGAGGTCAAGCATAAATTAAACTACTAACATTTTTTACTTTATGATTAAATTTATCATCTTGGTCTATTAATTTATGGTTAAAAATGAATGAGAAGACACATAGTCATTTTTGTGAAGGATCAAAGGCTCTCACACAATCTATAGAACACATAGGTGAAGATGAACCTTTCACATAAAAATCAGAGCTTCATCACCTATAGGATATTGGCATTCCCTAGGGATAAAAACACACTAATCTCTCATCTAGTTATATTTGTCCTATCTAGATATCCTACAAAACTTTGTTTTAGATTCATAGCTAGGCAACATAGTCACAACTTGTTTTCTAATCTCAGTCACAATTGTACATTCTAGTTTTTCAACTAAGATGTATTTCTTTGACACCTTTCTATTTTAATATTTTTCCAAATTTATCAAGTTCCAAATTGGGTTGTGTCATTTATTGTAGATCTATAGCATTCTATTTTTACACATTTTTTTATCTTATTTAAGAAAATAATCCACTTATTTGCCAAAATTTTGATAAAATAGCTCAGTATAATTGATCCAAATGTTTTTGAGTGTCATTAGACTTAAACATACATTACCCATAACAAATCAAATTACATTACTATAGATGGATCTAGATTTTATTTACATGATCAAAAGATAATGAATAATAATCATTCCCCCATCATGACTGCACTACCAATATATTTAAATTGAAATGAATATTTTACCTTTGAAATTATGACTTTGAACTTTGAAAATGTACATGAACAAGTGTCATGCCTTTGAATTTCTAATTTTGAACTTTGAAAATGTGTCTGAACAAGTACCATGTCTTTTAAATTATAAATTTTAGATTGGAATATGTGCATGAAAATATATCATGCCTTTCGAGATTTGAAACATGAATATATGAGCATGAAAAACTAGCATGCCCCCTATTTTTGTGCTAAGTGATATAAAATTCCATTCCTCTATATGTTTAATTATAACCATGTTTACAACATGTAATTTTTGATATTATAAATGATTTTTCATATTCCCATGCTTATGAATTCAAGTGTGTATGAGTTTTTACTTTGAGATTTTCTCATGGTCACATAATCTATATCAATGTTCATGTGTTTTATTTTTGAATTAATTTGAAACTTTAAAAACTTATACTCTATTATAGAATCTGATCTTTGAATTACTTTGAATCTTTGAACTATGTAATTTGTATCTTTGAAATTTTTACTCTATCCCAATCATGATTTTTTTCCTATTCATGCAAGCTTAGATATCTAACACAATCCCACTATGATTCCCCCCTTTTGAGATGAAGGATGTAGTATGCAAGACACTCATCTCAAAAGAAGATTTAATTGTATCATGTGATAAAAATATAATCATGTATTATGGTGTCAACATGTGGATATTATGTCATCATATAATTGTAATTGTCATTGAAGCATATATGTAACATATTGAATGTGAGGCATATAAGTGTCATGTATAGATAGATGTAGCAATGAATTACACATTAAGTAAACATATCTAAAGTAGATTTCATAATAAAATTTAATGATATGTATCATGGCACCACTAATAACTCCCATCAAGCACAACACAAAACTTCACATAATGTCACACATAAGGCCTAGGACTACATACATTGGACATGAATATTACACAACAAATAAGGTAAAGGGATGCATGTGAAGTAATTAATTGTATATAAATATTTTTAGGTGTTAAAATTTATTATAAAATATGTTACTCAATAGGTTCCATAACTATATTTTAACTATTCTTTTTAATATGTGCTACAGCCAATTACGGTGATGATAGGGGAGGAAGAGGAGTTACCACTGACTATAGAGTGAGCTCATATTAAACGCCCCTTATTTTGAACACTTCATTAAAATGTATATAATTTATACATAGATGTACTACTGATGGTGTTACACAAAGTTTCTATATCTAAGGGTGTCCCAATAACATATTAAAAACCTTTGTGCTTTGTAAGACTAGAAATGGATAAAGCAATTTTGATTAACCAATGTGAAGAGGTATCATATTACAACCAATATTGTTATGTGTATGTACATATAATGATTTAAATATGCCTTATGTAGATTTTAAATCTTGGTATGCATACCAAAGAGTATAAATAAGTTTCATTGTACATGTGTTTTCACATGGCCCATTGTCTATCATGACATTGTGTATAATCAAACTAACTAAGAATCATAGAATGAGTTGACCACCCTAATGGAAATAAAAATTGTGAATCATATTAATATTAATTTATAAATTCATTTTGATACTAAATATTTGACTCTATATTCTTATAAAAAACCATACCTATATTAGTTATATCTGATATTATTGATTCTCTTTTCATATCTTTAAATTATGCATTACATGCTCATATATTTGATTTGAATCTTGGAAATTTTTATTTGGTACCCATGTCTATGTAAGATGAGATGGAAATTTATCATGTACCATAAAAACTATCATGTTTGATTTATTAATTTGAAATTTAATAATCCCTTTATCTTCAATTTGTGTATTCTCTTCTCACAATGTATAACAATCATTGTCTTGATTTCTATTAATACCATGATAAGTTAAAAATTCCTTATGTTTTGTGTACTCAATATAATTTGGATAATGTTAATAATTAGGAGGTAAATTTATTACCTTCTCATCAAATAATGAATGTATAATATCAAATGGTCGATTTATAAATCTATCAAATGTAGGTGGTTTCCTCTTATGTAAATTATATTAATTCATAATAGGTGGTGTTATGTAAAATAATTATTTCCCTTTATTAAGTACCTAAAATTGATATTAAGTGATTGTAAATATATTTTTTTAATTCATCCATACTATTAGAGACTTTAATTGGACTCTTTCTTTTATATGTTAAATCTGATTCCATTATTTTATTGGTAACTTTCTTCTTATATGAATACAACCTTGATTGATTTGTATTATTAGACTTATGTGTTTCATAATTTATATCTAATGAACATTTGAACATGTCCATTTATAATTCCTAAAAATTGTTATAAAGTTTATGACTCTTTCTTTGAGTAGATATAGAAAACCCCTACAAAATATGAATTATTTTTCTAAATCAGAGGGTTGATAAGTTAAAGAATGCAAAGTAGTTTTGAATCATAATACATAATCTTCAATAAGATCATCATGGACTCATTTTAAACCTTTTATATATTCCATTTTAAATTTATGTATTATGTATTTGTGATAATATGATAGGACCACAACTTCTAATATTTTGAAATTAGGTAAGGAGCCACTAGGGAGACTATAAAACCAATATGAGGCATCTATTGTGAGTCTTATATAAAAAAAATTTAGTATAATTCATCCATTATTAATCTATTCTATAAAATAAAATTTATATTGAGGTAAATGAACACAATGATCTCCATGACCATCGAATAATGTAATTATGGGCATAACAAAGTATTTTGGATATGTATATTCACATATAGATAGGGTATGGGATTATCCTAAAATAACATTTTATTTGATATTATCACAACATGATTGAGTTTTCAAAGTGATATTTAATTAATTATTTTTGAATATCACCAATAACATGCATCATGAACATAATATGACTAGTAGGGATAGTAGTGGTTTGGAAAGGCTCACTCATGTGTTGTAATTGATCATCTACATTAAAAATTGGTATGATAGGGTTTTGAAAAATATAATTTCATTAATTAAAATCACATTATAATTCAAAATTAGTGAATTTTATAGAATAATTGTATATATTATCACACTTAGTTGGTATATAAATAGAAATATCACATTACTTCTCATTAGGTTCTTTTGACTTATTAAAGGAGGGAAATTCATCAAAATTATTGTTATAATGAGACTTGCATTATATATATTTAGTGTGACTATATTGATTATCTTTACATGATATGACATGATCATAATTTAGTAAATCTAAATCAATAATGTCACTTTTTGTTTGTATTTCACATTCATTTGCATCCTTTGACATTTCAATAGAAGGAGATAAGTATCATGAGATGTTACCATAATATCTATCATTTTTAGGGGAGGAGAGATAATATCACAATATTTTATATCATTATTCATGATCATAGGATAACATGGAATATCAAATGCATTTATATCATCTAAATTTTCTAGAGAGAGAGGTACTAACACACTTATGCATCTCATTTTCCAATTCTATACAAGGGATATGCTTTTGTAGTTTATATTTAGTAATGCAATGTAATGCAGTAGCAAACTTAAGAGGTAAACAAGGTGAACTAATTATTTAATCTTCACATTTGGATCCTTGTTATTGATTAAGGGAAAGAATAAATACCTTATTAGTATTCTCTTTTTGTTATGCTTTATATAAAGAGAAATACAAAGGAGGAATTGGTTTAAAAAAAATAAATTAGTGTACTCACTTTACTCTTCACTATTGTACCAATCATCTTGATTTTTTCAAGTTTAATCATAATCATATATATCACAATCAAATTCTTTATTAACATAAAAATCATAAAAAACATGTCTGATCATCATTCCATTCATTATCATAAGTATAAGGTGTTACATTTTTAGAGAGTAGGAAATCCAAAGGATGAACACTATTGGGAATTTCATATTAAGAAACTAATTTTTATTTATTGACACAAAATATAAAAAATATTAAAAACACCAAGTTTATCGATAGCAAATAATTGATCATACCAAGAAAGAAAGGATAAGAATGAGTGTCATTCCATTAATTATCATAAGTATAAGGTGTTACATTTTTAGAGAGTAGGAAATCCAAAGGATGAACACTATTGGGAATTTCATATTAAGAAACTAATTTTTATTTATTGACACAAAATATAAAAAATATTAAAAACACCAAGTTTATCGATAGCAAATAATTGATCATACCAAGAAAGAAAGGATAAGAATGAGTGTAACTAGGCAAGGTGTATTTTTGTAGTCTCTTAGATATACTGATCATAGTCATAAATAATGAACATGGCCCAAAGGGAAGTAATTACAAAACTTCCATCATCTCATAGCTAAACTATCCAATCTCTAAGATATGTTGAGAGTAAGTTCTCAAGGCTAATCATTTATTATTAAACTATAAGAATAAATGATAAAATGATTTCTATGGATAAATAATAAAAGCCTACACATTTATGATATATCATGAGGTATATGGAAAATAAAATCTATATATAGTGTTGTATAATGTCTTGAGTATTAGGGTAGTATCCATCACACCATGGCTCAAGTAGAACCAAAGATTAATTTGCCTAGAACTAAAACACTTGTGAGTTTTGACATTGATGGAAAGTAATAAGAGAAAATAAATTGAAAGTCAATTAAAAGTGAATATTTTTTTTGTGTAAGGAAACCTAGAATAGAAATTGAAAAAGAAAATAATGATTTAGGCTCAATATGTTTCATGCTATTTTTGAAATATATATATATATATATATATATATATATATATTATAAATAATGGGTGTAAAAATTGATAGATATCAAAATGTTAAAAATGTATAATAATAGAAAATTTTAATTTTAGAAATCGATAAAAATGGAAAAATACTATTTTTGGAAAACACTACAAATAAATTAACTTAGATTTGATCTATACTTTTAATTTATTGATTCTAAATAGATGATAGTGAAAATCTAAATAAAACATGATTTTGCTGATTAGAATCAAGAATAAAGTTTTTTATTATGTTTGGACAAGTGAGATGAAGTTAAACAAAAGTGTAGTTTGGCTACGTCCATTGACTATAGACTTATCCTAGTTGATGGTGAAGATAATATGATTATTTCACCTTTTATGCCTATGTGTGTCAAGTAAGATAAATTATTGAGATTCAAATTATGTTATGCAAATATCACTATTTTTCTTATTTTGTCTTTGAAACTTTTTTAAAAGAGAGGTGAGTTTAATGGGTTAAGATGACCCCAATCACCCTCTTGAAAATTGATTTCTACCTATGTATCTAATAATCTAATGAGGTAAATCAAGCCCATGCAATTTTTCATGCCCATTTTTTCTCTTAAAACAAGCATGACACAATCAAAAACACATAAATAAATATATAAATTAGTGTTAATCATATCACTCATGAAATACCTTCCATTACCAACATTCCATAATCTAATCATGCCATAAATCTAAAGGCCAAAGTCCTACTTCATTTGGCCAACACTTAGAATTCTTTTGCAATTTTGCACCAAAAAGGTGACTATGGTAAAGACATGTATATGGTCATCAAAATTATTCCTAGATATTACTGATTTCATCAAGTTCCACATTTATATCTTGGGTATGCTTAAACCTTAGATACTAAGGAATGTTGACACTCCACACATCATGATTATGGGACCCCAAGTCCTTTGATAATAACCCAACCCTCTAGCTTTGAGCATTAAGATCTTTAGTTATGTAAAATGTATAATCATTGAGGTATTAACCCCATTATCTTAAACCCTCTAATATATTGTGATTTTGGGCATCACCACTTTCCATCTTTCCAATGACCTGATTGCCTAGATTTCTTGCTAACTCTACTAACATATCCAGGTTCAAAACTTGTTGGGATGTTCCCACATGGAAATATCCCTCTGGCCCATTATCTCAGAGGCATACTCTTTATATGCCAATATTTAGGATTATAAACCTTTAGGATGATGCCACATCGTGACATCTCACTCACATATTGACTTGGAGGCTTTGCATTCTATATGCTCCTTTCTAGGATCACAAGTCATCAATATGATGTCATATGGAAACATTTTTCTCACATATTATCATGGAGGCAATATACATGTACAATCATATTTGGGATCCTGGGTCATAAATATTGTTCCATATGGAAACATATTTCTCACTCACGAGCCTAGGGGATTCACACTCTATACGATCATATTTAGGATTGTGGGTCACCGAGATGATGCTATGTGGTAATATCTCTCTCATTCACTAGCCAAAATTGATAGTATGATAGACCATGCTAACATCACTCCTAAGTTAGTAGGATGGTCATACATGGATTCTTCCAATTCATCCATAAAAATTCATGAAATTGACTAAGGAAAAATAAAAATATAAAGGCTAAAGTAGGTAATTAGATAAGGCAAAAAGGCTACACAAAGACTAGTTTAAAACTGATGAAGTTAAATATCAAGCAAATGATTGAGTCACCATAAAGGTCCTGACTAAGGTATAATTATGCATAAATAAGTCAATAAATGGCTAAGGCCAAGATAGGGCAAAACTAGGTGTAGTCAAAGTCATAAATTGAATAAGGCACAACCAAAGTATAACTCGAAGATGACTCAATGAATGAGAACTTGGCTAAGCAAAATAAAAATGTCTATGCTTATTAATACCAACTGTAAGATCTAGGTAGGGTATTTGTTCTTTATATGAAGTTTAGCTAAATAAATCAATCATCACATAAGTGATTAAATAATAATATATCGAGGAGAAATTCTCTTTTGACATTAAACCAAAATTCTCATTAGTTTAGCTAAATATGCAACCCATTTGAGAGACTTGACTTTTCACTAAAAAATCAATGGTAAAAGAGGAATCCACTCATAATAATGATTAATTTAAAATCTTATTCAAATGATTTAACTAGTAATGGCCATTGGATCATTTCATTCCATTTAATGAAATACAAGGTTAAACAACATAATTTTCTATGAAGCAAAAATAACTCAAACAAGGAAGATTAATAGTACCTCTCCTTTAATTTTAAGTTGGTTTTGTAATTAGGAAGGTTTATAGCATAAAAAATTATAAATTCCTCAATTTATGACGTATCCAAAAAATTTATTTAAATGGAATAATAATCTACATTCTAACTATTTAGTCAAGCTATAATGTTGTTCCCAATAATAAACTCATAGCTATTTACTTGATTTATTCTCAATAAGATAAGATTGATTAGTTAAATCACATTAGATTAGATCAAAATATATACACAATGCTTTAAATACCAATCACTCATGGCAAATATATAAGCAAAGAAATCAATCTGTTCATTTATTTGAAAGTGCCTTAAAAGATAAATATTTTTGATACATACATGACTCTTCCCAAGATCCTATAAAACAAGCATCATAAAAAATTACATCTTAGTTTAACATTGAGGTTTTAGTACATATAAAATATATATTGTAATTGTTATTTATAATATTATATAAAAAAAATCTTTTATAATAATATTATAATTAGGTTAGTTGCTTAAGCATTAATGATACCATAGAATTCATCCACTTAACTACATAACAAAAGGCACATCTCAAGGCATGATTATATAATGGAGAACCAACTAATATTCAATGGTGGTCCTCATCCTCTACCAAGAATTTAATGGCGATAATAAGAAAGACTCACTACCTAACCTTTTATCATCATCAAGCTACTATTCTAGACACCCCTGAGCTCAATACTCTCAGCTCTGATCATGTTTATATTAATTGGTTAAGACAAGTATAGATATATAAGAAAGAGTATCTTAATTAAAGGGAATGACCATGCAATACCTATAGTCTTATTCCTAATTCTTACCTAAAGAGACTTCTAAACACAAATACAATAAAACAAACATTTAAATGATCATTCAAGTGAATCTAAGCATTCATAAATATAAACTAGCAGGAAAGGTTTCATAGCATAAACAGGGTTCATGTTTGTTACAGTAGAAAGAGGATAACTAAATCTATTACTTCCATACAATTTTCATGGGAGGGTTAAAAAGTTTACTACCATGTCTCATCATTAAAGGGATTAACAACTTCTATTGTGACATTCATAAGAGGGTCAAGCATTCTACCACCATGCCCAACACATGAGGGATTGACATTATTCTATCATAAAAGTTCTACTCATAAACAACCATTGTACTATGTCATAATAACATTAATACATTTTAAACAAAATATAAAACTTTCAAGTCAAGTGAGGAGGAACACAACATCTCTTAGGACCTTAAATAGGCAAATAACTACATGGTAGCCAATGCATAATGATGGCAAGACAATAAGATAGATAAAATAAACCAAGTGGTCTTATTCTCCTTTAAGCAAGAGAATAAACTAAGAACTAGAATCATTTCAATCAAGCTAAGGAAGAACAACATCTCTAAGGCTCTCAAATGGGTAATCATTATGTCGAGGCCAATGCTCAACCATGGGCAAATAATAAAATAGTCAAAGTGAAACAAGTGGTCTTATTACCCTGAAAGCATGAATAAAAAGCAAGGAATATAATATTTCATTCCAAATAAATAATAAAAAACATAAGTTGTTAATATTACCACCTATTGACCTTTAGACTATCTAGGAAATATATTCCAGTTGTCTATTCTTGACTCTCCTAACTATCTATTCCTATATACTACTTCTCCTTATGCCAAGTATAACTTTTTTTCAAATTGAAAAAATCCTTAACTATGGGATCCTAAATTCTATGTATATATGTCCCAAAATAAGCCAAACACCTCTATTTTCTTATCCATTCCTCATTAAAGGAAATTATTTCCTGTGCTCAATTAAGGTGCATGGTGCCTCTTAAAAATTTATTTGGTTTTTTCTAGGACTTCCTTACATCCTTTCCCACTTTCTCTTAGTACTAATTCAATTAATGTAAGATCTACCATTTGGACACTAGACATTCTAGATGTTGGCTGCAACGTCTTCATGTTAGTTGACAATAATTTTCACCCACTATGCTTAAAGGTTAACTACCTAAAAAGATGCTAAGTCAACAAAGGTGGTGAAATAGGTAATTGAATACTTAACATGAGATTAAGAATGTTTAAAATTTATTAGTGACATAACCATTGTTATAATAGTCTCTTTATTTCATTGGCCCTTTTCCTATTCCTGCACACTCAATGCACACATCAACTTAATCTAACATAATATCTAAAACTATAGAATTTAATCAAATATTTGAATTTAAATCAATTAACCATGGCCAATGATTCATGGAATATCAACATACATGTAGATAATACCATATGATTCAATACATAAGTAGTTACCATTTCATGATCTTTGAGGTAATTATTAAACATGATTTAAGTCAATATATGTCATAGATAATCAAGTTTCATAAATAGACATTGTATAAATAAATGTAAGCATCATTCTTTCATAGGTAAGAAATTAAAATGTGTTTCATAATATGTCTTTGTTATGGTTTCTAACACTTGAAATCCCTCATGAAATCCTTTCATGCCTCAATCGGATGTAACCTAACCACATAATTTAATAATTAGAACATATAAGTCATAATTTCATATTCATCTTGCCAAAGATGAACACTATGAAAAATAGGACCTTATATCCCCCTCCCTTTATGTAGGCTTCCACTTGGAATTCACTGAAAGAGGTGAGGATACTGAACCATCAAGGGTGCACCATCTTCCCAAGTATTTGTTAATTCATCATATTTTTCCCATTTGATCTTGACCTAATCTAGGTCTATGCCTCAAAGTGTCAATGCCCTGTACCCTAAAATTTTGATAAGCTCCAAATTCATAGCCCCACTAGTCTCAACCTACAAAGGTCATCCAATATAATACATGAGAAATGTTAGAAACATATTGAAATAAAAGAGACATGAAATACATCATGAGCATGAAATTATCTAGGTGGCAAGGCTAGTTTATAATCTAATGGGATAACGGTCTCTAAGACCTCAAATGGTCTAAAAAAATGAGGTACCAGCTTTGACCCTTTTCCATAATGAATGACAATCTTGTGTGTCTCACCCTTAATAAATATTTATCACCAACATTAAAATGTTAATCAATTATTTTCACATCAATATACTTCTTCTATTGATCCCTGGTAGTCTCCAAGTGATACTATATCTTAATCACTTACTACTCCATGTCTTATAACATGGTAAGGCTAATTATGACTTTATCCTCAAGTCGATCCCAACTCAATGGATTTCTATAGGCATGACCATATAAATTCTAGAAAGGTGCCATCCTAATTGAAATATGATATCTATTATTGTAAGAAAACTTAATAAGATACAAATAGCCTTATATGATATTGTTGGCTCATAATGTACATGCACAACATGTCTTCTAAGACCTGATTGACTTCCTTAATCTCTCCATCAATCTTGAGATGGTAGGAAGTACTAAAATTGAGTTGAGTGCCCAATTACTTATGCAAATAAATCTATAAGTGAGAAGTATATACTAAATCTTTATATGAAATAATCTTATAAGGAATCCCATGCAATCTAACAATGTCATCTAGAAAGACTTTTACCACTAAATTAATATTGTAAATTGTCTTTATGGGAGAAAAGTGAGCTACTTTGGTTAACTTATCCACTATGACCATGATTTCATCATGATGATAAGTTGAGGTAGTAAAGCCTATAACAAAATTCATGTAAATAGTTTCCCACTTCCATTCTAAGATTTCATGAGGATATAACAATCCTACTGAATGCTTATTCTTGGCATTTACCCTTTGGCACTCTAGACAATGAGCTACAAAATTAGTAATATCATGCCTCAAATCAGCCCAATGATATAATTACCTCAAGTTGTCATGCATTTTCTTAACTCTAGGGTGCATATGGTAAAGATCTCTATGAGACTCAAATATAATTAACTCACATAAGTTTTATACAATAAAAAGTGAAGCTAATCTACAAACCAATCCTAACTCAAAGAAGATAAAAGACACACCCTTTTGCTTATTGGTACATTTATAAATTTGGGGTCATGACCAAGATCGATCCACTAGACCTAACCAAGGGGTCCCTTACCACAATGATATCACTAGAGAGGGTTACAAAACCTATATTCAATAAATGCCATATGATAACCCTAGCTAGGTCCTATGTTTTCTAATTGAAAAATTAAATACAAAATAATGTAAAATCTAATGTAGTGCTCACCAAAACATGTGGCAAAAAATGGGGGTAATAAACATAAAATTAAACATGTATAGAATAATTCTAATTAATTTAATATGGATATAACTATAATGCATGGAAAAATAAATATGTTCAAAATCTATTACTTATGTTACTTATATATACTAAATAGAGGGGTAACGGTTAGATATGATTACCTTGAAGACAAACCCATTGAGACTCAATCTCTCCCTTAGCCAAAGGTGTTTCAAAAGAGGTTATTGTGGTTTTTAAGGATCACTGAGATAGACCAAAGTATTCAGGACTTTTCCACAAGATAATATTATTCTCCAAGTGTAAACCTTAAGCAATGACACCTCAAGTATAATGGTGGAAGAGTAGATTATAAAGAAAAAAAATGAATGATTAACTCTATCTATCTCTAAGAAATGGTGAAAAGGATATATATATATATATATATATATATATATATATGTATGTATGTATGTATGTATCTAACCTTAAACCCTTTTGAAATTTTATCCAACAAATTTATCCCAATCAACCTTGTATAGTTAATTAATAAAATCAAGTTAGGTCTCAGACTAGATTGGTCGAGGCCAACTTAGAACCATAACATGCTAATATATTTTAATTATAGGGTTGACCCAGACTAACTTTGTTCAATAAATCTCAAAAAGGATTTTGGCTTAGGTAGGGGATATTTAAGGTAGTTAATTTATTGGAGGAGTGTGTATGGGAGGTGTTAAAGCTGAGGGAAGTGTATAGGAGAAGTTTATGTTGATTGTAAGTGGTGGTATAAGGGACAATAATCTTGTGAATCACTAATGGTCTACCCACCCCTTCCCAAATGCACCTTTTAAGATGTGCACTCAGAGACATTAAGACTCAACAAGTTCCTATAAGAGAGAAATTCAATAATTGATAAAGTTTGAAAATATTATGTGTATACAGAAGCCCCAATCTAAGCTCATCATAGGTCACTCATATGTAGCATGGGATGGTGCTTCAAAAAAAGAACATAGAAACACACAACACTATGTTAAATAAATTATAATATTTTAAATCATAAAATAAATAAAATTAAATACAAAAAAGGAAATAAATGAATATAAAAGTAATGTATGCATACCTTGACATACCTTTATCACTGAATGGTTATATATTGTGTTTGTAGTTTTTATCATGGAGGGTGTAAATATTACTTTGGAAAACCCCAAGGATACAAAACTAAAGAGTAAAAATAAACAAATGTAGGAAAACAAAGATAAATGAAATGTGTAGGCATGATGTACTTGGATATTTGGTAAGATGGGGTGATAAATTCTAAGCTAGGACTAAAAGACCAAGCCAATTTTTTAGAGTAAATCAGGTAACCAAAAATCTAAGGCTACTAAATGATAAAAAAAATCAAACAAGTATACCTTAAGTAATATAGGTAAACAAACCAAGTCAAACTAAGGACATAATTAAAAATGATAATCAAACATCAATGTGAAAGTAGTAACAATCCTTACTTAAACAAAGATGGAAAAGCAATGGTAAAACAACATTGATGAGTGAGAAGTAATAATCCTTAATCATCAATAGAAAAAGTACATTAAAGGAAAAAAAATTGGTGAGTGAAAAGTAACAATCCAAACTCACTCAAAAATGGAAGAAGTACAAAAATATAAAAATGATTGCAATTATCCAAAAAAGGGAAATATAAAAAATATAGAAACAACCATAGTTTTTTGAAATAAGGAAATGATAAAAAAAAAATTAAAATAAAACCAAGGTAATTATATAAATGTAAATAAATGGTATAAATAAAATAATCCATAATCACTTAAACAAGTTATTTTTTTCTAAAGATAGATAAAATTGAAACACAATAGTGTTATCATGTTGTTATACTTGAATAAGGGGGAAAATATAAGTGGGGAAATAGATTTATAATCAAAATTTTCTATCCAGGGGGGAATGAAATTGGTGGTGGGGGAAATGAAGAAAAAAATAAGGTAGAGAAAATTAAGGTTATCAAAATAAGAGGACTTCCAACATTAAGGACTCTAAATAACTTTTACTAACCACACAAATCATAAGTCATCAAATGAAGTATGAATATCAGCTCTTGAATGTTATATACATGAAAATTAAAATAGAAAACCTTACCACAACATGATACCCATACCTCAGGACCTCTTACAAATTCATCAGTCTACTGTAAAGATTGGATACTTGTGTGAGAAAGTGGGTATTACTAAAGAGGTTTTTTAAAATTCTCCTATCCTAATATACTAGCCTACTACACCCCAATAGACCTCAGCTCTATCATTAAGCCAACTATGGAGTTTGATCTTCGATGGGAGATAGGAGATGTACTATAAATCATGTCTTTTGGTGTGATGTTGAATTTTTAATTTTTTATATTTATTTTTAAATATTTCTTTTTTTTTAAATGATTTTTATTTTAACTAATTATGGCTTTTTCTATTCCTCTTCCATATGAATTCTAAAAACCAAACATGGTTTCTAAAAATGCCTATAATTTGAAAACTTGGGACTTGGTAGCTAGGACAGGGAGCTTAAATAACATGGTGTCTAAGAGTCTTATTTATCCATGTGAAATGAAAAGTGTTATCTTGACTTCAACCTTGTTTTATCCAAAGTGTAATGAAAGGAAAGGAAAGGAAATCAATAGGGATGAACAAAAATTAATTTGAATTACTTCAAATAATAAAAATGTGATAAATTGAAAAAGCGATACAATGATAGGTAAGTATGATTCCTTATTATAAGAATGTATGTAAGTGTAATAAAAAAAATTAATATAGTTTTTGGTGAAAGTTTTATCTAAAAAAGAAACAAAAATTGAAACTGAGAATATGGGATCATGAAATTATAAACATTTCTTTAACATTATATAAAAGCAACACTTGATTTAATAAAGGTGTTTTGAAATAATATGGTTATTTTATGAGGAGAGCCTGGTCCTAACCATGATCTTACACTAAAACTCATAAAAGATAAACCCAAGTGTGTGAACAAAGTATGTGAAAAATGGTAAAAATGGCTTTTGTGAGGTGAGCCTAGTCCTATCCATGGTCTTAAAATGAAACTCACACAATAAAAACCCAAGTAGGCATAAAAACTCATTAGAAAATAACAAACTTGTTATGAAAAATCAATGTGTGGAAGTAAAAGGAATTCATGAAGAAAATAGGGTCTTATCCATAGTATTACAATGTAACTCATGAAGGAAAGAAACCAAAGGACCAAGGGAAGGAACTAAGGTTTATGTAAAAATAGACTACTATAGAGGGTGAGATATATGTAGAAATCTTACAAGACATGTTAGTAGGATGAAATATATAAATATGATAATAATAGAAATATTTAAGTAAAGTATTTCTTCCAAAATTGTGCATTAATGGATTCTTTAAAAGCATGTCCTTCACTAGTGTATATGTGATAGGTTTTAGGATCAAGAGTGTCTTTCACTAAATAAGGTCCCCACCATTTGTGGGTGTATTTTCCTTATTTATCATGGGTATAGTCTAACTTAAGGACTAGATCACTAACATTCACAGTGTGGAATTTAGCCTTTTTATTATGTTATTTGGTGATGTGATCCTTGTAGTGGAAGTCATGTTGAAGAGCGAATAGACTATGTTCATCAATAAGATTAAGGGCATGAAGTTGAGTTTCACGTAATTATTATTTATGAATGATACCATGAAGAGATATACATAAGGAGGGAAGTTCAATTTCTAATGATAAGGCAAACTCAAAACCATAAAATAGTGAGAATAGTGTTTCCCCTGTGGTAATATGTATGATATTATGATAGGCCTAAAGTACAAGATATAAGTGAAGATTCTAATTAGTGTGGGTTTCTCAGATGATCTTTTGTAGAATTTTGTTGAAAATCCTTTTAGCAGCCTCAAATTAGCCATTGTATTGTGTATGGTAAGGTGTGAAATTTTTTTTGGATATATTAAATTTAGCACATAATTATTTTATGTCCTTGCTTTTGAAATTATTTCCATTGTCATAAATGATAGTATGGTGAAATCCAAAGTGATAAATGATTTGGTTAAGAATAAATTTATAAATAGTGGTTCCTATGACATTGACAAGATGCATGGCTTCTACCTATTTAGTAGAATATTCATTGGCCATAATGATAAAAACATGACCATATTATGACTGAGGTAATTTGTTGATGAGACCTAATCCTTGAATGGAAAATGGCCAAGAAGATTCCAAAGTTTGGAGCTCAGCTGGTGGTGAATATAATACATCATAATTAAGTTGGAAAACACTACACTTTTTGGTGAAAATGATAGCATCTTTTTCTAAAGTATCCCAAAAGTATCCCATACATAAGCATTTATGTGTTGTAGCATGTCCACTACAATCACCACTATACATTCCCCCATGTATTTTTTTAATAAGAGGAGGGCCCTGGTCTTGCATTAAAATTAGAAAAGGGTACCTTTTGGATTATGGTAATAAAGGGTGTTTTATCATAAGACTTATTTAATAGTTTGTTTACATATTCTAGTCTTTTCATGAGAATTTGTGTCCAAAGGATAAGTTTGATGTTCAAGGAATTGAATGAAGTTTTTGTATCATGGGTTTTGTCTAATAGTGATAGCCTCAATGTGATAGATGAGTGAATCTTGTGGTTAGATAGAAAATGGTGACTTTATTATTTGAATAAGAAATTAGGAATCATTAATTATTTGATGAGGATGAAATAAAGATGTTAAAGAATCAAGAGAATCATAGATAGAGTTATGATATCTTGGAATTGGCTCAATGGTAAAAGAGGAAAACTTTGGTGAGTGTTATTTCCATTTGATGATAAGTGATAATATTTTCACTTTTATATTGGTAATCATCGTTAACTTTATGGTAGATAAGTTGGGATTCATCCAAAGTGTGTATATATGGGATATCTAAGTCAAGTGTCACTTTCATACCTAAAATTAGAGCTTCATATTCTACCATGTTAATAGTGACATTAAATGTTATTCTAAATGAAAAATGGATGATCTTTTCATGAGGGTTAGTAAAAATACAACCTATCAAAATTACTTGAAGGCATTTGGCACCATCAAAGTGGAGGGTCCAAGTTTATTCATGCAAATCAATGGTGACTTCATGAATCTCTTCAATAACTACTTTGGATTTAGTAGTATCAGGAATGATATTAGTATCTTCTTGATTATTAACCTTTAAATTAGTAGTGAAATTATGGAAATGATCTTTAATGGAGACAACCTAATTAAGACCTTCAATATAGAGAAGATTATCTTGAAGGTGATTTGTAGTGGGTATGGGTGTCATTTCAAGTTGGTCGCCAATGACTTGTCCTTTTATAAATTTTTGTGTTATGATTCAAAGTTTAAATTCCATCAAGATAACCATCCATTTGCCTATTCTATCTCTAGGTAGAAATACTCTAGATAAAAATGATGAAGTGGATCAAAATAGATAAAAGCTTATAGTGATGAAGATTTTTTGTTGTGAAGTAGATAGAAAGGAAATCATGTTATAATTTGTATAACTTTTTTGTAATCAATGAGGCCTTAATTAATATATTAAATAACATATTCTCTACTGGTATCATCTTGTTAGGAAAGCATTTTCCCAATTGATACAGGAGTAAAAGAGGTGTACAAAATTAAAGGATGATAATTAGAATGTGAGAAGAGGGTGGGAGGATGAAATAAAGATTATTTCATGTTTTTGAATGCTTTTTGACATGGATCAATTCATTCTAGTGCATTACATTTTTTAATAATGGAATTAATAGAGTATATGCAATAAGCCATTTCTAGGATGAATCATCAAATTGCCCTGAGCTTTCCAAGGTAAGTGTGAATGTCTAGAATGGAATGAGGAATGGGCATGTCAACTATAATGTTGATTTTAGTGTGATTGACATCAATACCATAAAGAGAGAGTAATAAATATAAAAGTTTACAAGACATAATGCCAAAGACACACTTGTATGGGTTGAGACTAACTTTGTATTTTATTAATCAATCAAAGGTGATAACTAAATCAGAGAGATGTGGTGTGAAACTTTTTAATTAGGAAATGAGGTTATCCACATATGTTTCCCATTTTTTTGTATAAGATCATGATAAATGTGAGTCACTACATGTTGATAAGTAGATCTTATATTTTTAAGTTTGAAAGGCATTTTAACATAGAAATAGGTTCCCCATTCCATAGTGAATGTTATTTTTTATTGGTCTTAAAGGTTCATGTGAATTTGATTATATCCTAAAAAATAATCAATGAGTGACAATATTTTGTATCCAGTAATGGAATATACAATGGCAAATATTGAAGGTAATAGAAAATTGTCTTTGGAATAGGTGAGGTTAAGATTATGTGATTCGATGTGTATACAAATGATCATGGCAAATTTTTGTGAACAAGAATAATATTTAACATCCATTTGGAGTAATCAACAACTTTAATAAACTCAACATCTAATAGTTTGATAATTTGTTTAAAGCATAGGTTGGAAATTTTAGGTGTAAAATTCCATTATTTTTGCTAGATAAGTTTAGTGTTTGGGTATGTGATGATGTTGTGCACAATGATAATAGGGTTGATACCTGGCATGTCCTCATATGTTCAAGTAAAAATTTCAAGATATTTATCAAATAATAGGATATAGTTATCATACTTGGTTGGCGTGAGTTATCTAGAGACTATTATGGGTCGACGACATGAGGGTGTGCCATATTCTATTCTCATAGTTTTCTCAATGAGCATAGCATTTTTGCCTTGAAAATGATATGGATCATTGGGAAGAGAATAAATGGGATTTTTTTTGGGATTTATGCTTGTAATAAAGTTAATCAAATGAGGACCTTTTCATTTTAAAATCCCAATTTTATGATGTTGCCATGGAATTTGAGATTCTCCAGCATCCATGGAGTAACTCAAGTATGGCTTAATCACTAGGGAGAGTGGGTAAGGGTCCATATTATTCCATCTCAACTTTAATATCAATGATTTTATTACCATGGAAATCATATTTAGAATGTATCTATCATAAATGTGTTCCCTTAACATCAAGGGTAATTTCAAGTGTAGGTGGAATTATGGATGAAGGTTGATTAGATTTAATTAGATCGATAATAGGTGTATATTTAGAATCATTAGTAGGGAGGAGATTTGGTATATTTATTGGTGATATAGAAGGTATATAATGTTATGAAAGTTTTGAATTTGAAAGAGGTAAGATTTTTTCAACAACCTAAGGGGTATCAAGAAGTTGAGAATTAATTGGAGGTACATGACCTTTAGGTTCTAACTCACTATTCATGGAAATGGAATGAACATCATGGTTTAAAGCATGTATTTGTGCCAAGTTTTTTTGATATCTATGAACATCCAAGCCTCATGATTAAGCTTGGGCCATGATGTAGTTATCATCATAAGTGTGAGAGATAGTACATGCTTGTGTCTCTAGAGGAACATCATAAGGAGATACACCTAGATCACTAAATTTTTGATGTGACATGGTTAAAGGGTCTTCAAATAAATTGGCCACTCCATATTCATTGAAGGTGAAGTCATATTTTGTGTAAAATGATTCATGTTCATTACATGGAGGAGGGAGGTTAGTGATCTCATTAATGAAAGCGATGGTATGATCACAGGGTAACAATGAATAAGGGATCCACTCTAAAATGCAAGGAAGTAGCTTAGTAGTATTTAAAGTGATCTTCAAGTCATTTATCTCATCATAATTATAATAAACAAGAGTGACCTATAAATCTAGATTCTTATTAATAAATTTAGGTAGAGGTAAAATATTAATTCATGGAATGGTTAGAATCTGATAGTAAGATTTGGGGTTGGGAAGCTGAATACTTCATGGACTAGGATTGGCCCCATGTTTATAATGTTTTCCATTATGAATAAACTTGATACATTGGCTACCAGAATAGGCAATAGCCCTCATGTCTAGTAGTGAGAGGGAGATACATACAACCAAGTGGTTTTTGATTGGTCTTGTCAAATCCATGACATGTGAGATGAGTTTACTTTAGATGATATTTATTATACCCAAGTTGTTGAATTAGCCAAAGAGATGTCACATTGATTCTTGAACCTTCATCTACTAAGACTTTTTGAATAAGGGTGGTATTAATGGTTATTTTATTAAAGAGATGTAGTTCATCAGCTTAAAATATAATAACATCATTGATCATGTATTCTTCAAGGAACTCTATGTAAGGTTTAGAAGAGGGAAAAACAGTTTTAATAGTATGAACTTCTATCACTTAAGGCTCTTGAAGAGGTAGTTATACTTTAAGGGAAAAGGTTCTTCAATTTTTTGTAGTTGTTACATTAGGAATTTATGATGATATGGAGAAGTACGAACTAACAACATGAGAGATATTTTACAAGGCATAAAGTTAAGTTCCTATAATAATTTCCAATGAGATTTTTAATATGAAGAATTATCATGAGGCTTGAGAGGTAAAATATTTTTGGTAGGAAGAGAGGTAGTTTGCGGTTTGGATTGTGCAAGTATTTCCTCATTTATTTTATAAGGCATGTTAGTGGTAGTGGTGTCTCTAATAAGTTACTCTTTGAATGAAGGTTTATTTGGTTTTGTGATAGGATCATTTTGGGCAAGTTTACATTGATAATTGACTTTAGTTGCATTCATGTATTGATAATTGGTATAGTATTGATCATAGTTAGCATCAATTACACAAATATCCTTGTTTGAATGTCGTGGGTTGGAGTTAGAATTTGTTTTGGATTGTTAAAGGAACAAGGATTAAAGATTATTTATTTTGAGAGGCATTAACATAATCATGATAACATATTATATTCATAGCATCATGATTGAATGCATCTCCTAGCATAAAATAAATGGAAAATTTGGTAAGTCCATGACATGTTTCATGGGAATGACTAAAATTAACATGAAACCAATAAAATTTGTTGGGATCATACCCTGTAGGTGGATTATTAGCATAAGTGAGTGGTTTATAAGGTCATAAATGGTGTTTCATTTGTTGAATAGTTAAGGGTGTATAGAAATCTTGGGTATTATCCATTTTGGCTACTCCTAGTTTATTTTGAGAATGATTCCTAGTGATTGCATTGGTAGAGTGTTCGAAAGATCCCTTGATGGTTTTAGTGTTGGGTTCAAACTATTTCATTAGAAAGTATCATTGCTTTGCTTGATCAATATCATAATTTAGAGTTTGTGGATAATTAGTTCAAACCTTGTATTTAAGGGAAGGTTTTAATGAAATTATGAAGAGTTTGAATAGGTTATCATTATTTATGTTGTGATCATATTTGTGAGCTAAAGACTTCCAACATTTTACAAAATCATGAAGTGATTTAGAAAGGAATTATTTAGAATTAATGAAATGGATAAGATAATTTTTAGGAAGATAATTGTGTTTAATTTCCTTAACTAAATGATTGATTAAATCCTCAAGTTGCCATATATAATGTTTGGGGAGTTTTTTATACCATTCTAATATGTCACCTGTGAATGTTTTAACTAAAATAATGGTAGTGGAGAAGGTATTAATTTGAATACACTCTTTATAAATATGACTATAAGATTTAAGGAAATATGTGGGGTCTTTATTCCCATCATATTTAATAGTTGTAGATATATTACAAATATCAATAGAAAAAATGAAGGGGACTAAAGGTTCATTTTGAATGTGTTGTAACATCTTGTTGTGCATAATGGGTTGGGGAATAATAATTATTAGAACATATTTAAGAGGTGGAGGGATGAAATTTTGGTTATTTTTGGGAAAAAGAATAGGAGGCTGATTAACCATGTTTATCAAATGATGTTTCATTTGCATCATTTGAGAATTATTAGATGTTTTCATGATGTTCATTTATTACACTATTTTTGCAATAATTTGAGTGTTAGAAATTGGTGGATTAGTGTTGGGGGGAATATTATTAGTATTTTTAGGAGGAACATTCCTTGAATTGGTATTAGGGGGAAGGGTGATAGGAGGTGGATTTTTAGGAGGTGGTTTGTTGGTGTTGAGAAGATTTCCTATGAGGTTATTTTTTAGACTCATGTCAATCACCCCCATAGTGTAATAAGGTGACTTAAAGAGATAATTATCTTGATAAGTGTAGAACGGATCTAATCTATCCTTATTATTAGTTGGATTTATTTGGACCATATTATAGTCCAAATATGAGGGATGAGCAAAAGTGATCCAGGAGTGAAGATCTTCTTGGGTAGAAAATGTAGGAAGAAAAAAACATCCCGTATATCATCTAAATAGATTAATTTGTCAAAAAATATTATGATGGGTATTTCATGATGATTGAAGGAAGAATCTAAGATTGAAAATCAAAGATGATAAATATGGACAACCAAATACCAAATAGTATCGACCAAGAGATACAGAGTTGACTGGGTCAATAGATCTATAGGAAAGGTCAACAAAATAGGATGAAAAAGACACATTCAAACTATTTGAATGTGTTTAGTAGATGTTAAAACTATGTTAGTCTAAAATACACACAATTAGATAAGTTGAATGTGTACTAATGACAAATAAAACAATCATCTTGTAAGAGACTAAATCAATAGGGTTGACTATGTTCTAAAGATAGGTAAAAAGTTTAAGATAATAAATAATTCAATTCAATTTAGCATGTAATAAATTAGATCAAATGTTTTTGATACAATTGTATCATATAACACAAACCTTGTATCAATGTTGGATAACATAAGTTTTTCAATATAAAATATAATCTTCTTGGAGCAAGTAGAAAAATTGGAATGTAAATGCTATTCTAAGTGGTCATTCCTGAATATTTTTACGTTATAATAAATTTTGAAAATAATGTGATAGGTATGTGGCTTGATAAGGAATTAGAAAAGCAATTTATGGATAGTTTCAAGTAGTTTAGGCTGAAAGGGATCTATATTGGTGATGGTACTATCCTGGTATTAGGTCCTACTCCCTCACTTCATAATATTGTAGTGATAAGTGTGTTGGGTGCTTTTCAAATATATACCATCAGCCACATGTTTATAATTTTCTATAAAACCATGTTAGCTTCGCCCTTTGGTGATGAAATATAAGTAGGTAGACCTTAGGAAGAAATTGATTAAAGTTTTTTAGTGTTATGTGATTAAAATGTGTGTGAAAAAGAAAAAAAGAATGAATAAATCAATAAATTAAAAACCTCCTATTTAGTCTATGTTTGTTCTCTAATCAAAGAAAGCAAGAAAAATGAAAAATGAATTAATTACTATCAAGATAGTTTAATTCCTTTGTTTTTGAAGAGTAAAGAGTTAGTTTAGGTAACATTGTATGTAAATAGTAAAAAATAAAGTCGATAGGGTCACTATTATCTATAGAAGCAATATCCAAAATAACACAATAAAATAGGTTGATTGATTTTTCTAGAGAGAAATCAATCTATAGAACTATGTCAAGCTAGTTGACCCTATTCATTATAGGGTTAAAATTTTATAGACTACAAAATGTGAAAATCAGGACTATAAATAAAAAATCAAAAATACTAAGGTAAGAATGAACCTGATAGTTTTTGAAGATGCTAAAATTTCTATTTTTATGTTGTGTTGATCAAATGCTGATTTTTATATTCTACTAACAGAGTCAATGAGGTTGATAAAGTCTACAAAATATATATGATAAAAGTAACATGCAAAGAGATTTCACTAGGCTAACTAAGTTTGTAAAACATGTATGCTAAAAATAGAGTTGAATGGTTTTATAAACCTACAATTGAAAAATAGAAATGAGTCAAGTTGACCGATCTTGTTACATGTTGTTGGACAAGACCTACACAAAGAAATACATAGTTGATTATAAAAACTATGTGTTAAACCTAAACACAAAATGTTAGACTTATTGATCGGTTTAATATAGTACTATAGAAATAAAAATATATAATAGATGATAATAAATGAATTTGTGAAAGAAAAATTTAAAGGGCTAGACTCACATCAAGTTCTTTAGGATGTATACAAGGGAAAGCAAAATTTATCTACAAATCAATCCTAGTTCAAAATATATAAATCACACTTACCCTTCTACTTATTATTACATTTAGATAGTCAAGGTCATGACCAAGATGGATTCATTATATTTAACCAAGGGGTCCCTTACCACAATGATATCAATAAACAGAGTTCCAAAGCCTCTAGTCAAGAAACACCATGCAATAACCCTAACTAGGTCCTATGTTTTATTATTCACAAATTAAATACAAAATAATGTAAAATATAACCAAATTCTCACCACAGAATATGACACAAAATGGGGGTAATAAACATAAAATTAAACATGCATAGAATAATTCTAATTAATTAAATATATATATATATATATAAAATTAGAATTATTCTATGCATGTTTACTTTTATGTTTATTACCCCCATTTTGTGTCATATGCTATGGTGAGAATTTGGTTATATTTTACTTTATTTTGTATTTAATTTGTGAATAATAAAACATAGGACCTAGTTAGGGTTATTGCATGGTGTTTCTTGACTAGAGGCTTTGGAACTCTGTTTATTGATATCATTGTGGTAAGGGACCCCTTGGTTAAATCTAATGAATCCATCTTGGTCATGACCTTGATTATCTAAGTGTAATAATAAGTAGAAGGGTTAAGTGTGATTTATATATTTTGAACTAGGATTGATTTGTAGATAAATTTTGCATGGAGAGAGAAATACATTCAAAATCCATTACTTATGTTACTTCTATCGACTAAAATAGAGAAGTAATAGTTAGAAATACTTACCTTGACAATGAACCCATCAAGAATCAATCTCTGACTTGGTGAAAGGTGCTTTACAAGAGGTTGCTATTTTTTTTAGGATTACTAAGACAGGCCAAAGCATCCAAGACTTTTCCATAAGAAAGGATTCTTCTCCAAGTGTAAACCCTAAGTAATGACTTATCAAGTATAATGGTGGAAGAGCAGATTATAGGAAGTAAAAATGAAAGATTAACTCTGTATACCTAAGAAATGGAAAAAAAGATGTGTATATATATCTATATCTAACCCTAAACCCTTCTAAAATTTTAGCTGATAGAGTCAACCCAATCGACCATATATCATGAATTAATAAAAACATGTTAGGTCCTAGAAAGGGTCACCTAAGGTTGACCTAGACCCATAACATGCTAATATATTTTAAGTACAGGGTCGACCCAAGCCATCTTTTTTTGGTAAATGTAAAAAAGAGTTATTTACTTAGGTAGGGGTTATTTAAGGTGGTGAATTGATTGGAAGAGTGTGTAATGGAGGTTTAAAAGCTTAGAGAAGTGTATAAGATAAGTTTGTGTTGATTAAAAGTGTTGGTATAAGGGATAATAATCTTAAAAAGCACCAATGGTCTACCCACCCCTTTCTTAGTGCACCCTTTAAGGCATGAACTTAGAGAGATTACGACTCAACAAGTTCTTAAAAGAGAGAAAGCATAAGTAATTATCAATGTTTGAAAATATTATGTGTATACAGAAGCCATTATCTAAGGGAACATAGATACACCCTTTATGGCATAATAAACCATTAGGATCAATAAAATAGCCTTAAAATTTACATTTTAGATTCATACCAAAATCTAACAATTGTCTTACTTCTTTAAAAAGTTTGTCCTTAGGAAGTTGCTTTAAAATTTAACTCTACAACTTAGTTCACAAACTCATTACTGCCAACTCATGACACCTCATACTTAAGTCATTAACAACTAAATTTTATTTTCTTTTGATATACAAAATGTCATAGTCATTTTTACACAATAGTTCCATCTCAAACATGTAGGACCTACCTCAAATGGTCCTCATGCTCCTCTTGATTACATGAATAGATTAGAATTTCATAAATAAATACCAACATGAATCAATCCAAATAGGAGAAAAACACTCCATTCATTAGACTCATGAATACTAATGGATCATTAGTCAACCCAAATTGTACAACTATAAATTCATAATGTCCATACAACATTCAAAATGCAGTATTATGAATATCAAGCTCTATGATATGCAACTGAAGGTATATAGATTTTAAATAAATCTTGGAGAACACTTTGGCTCCCCACATTTGATCAAATAAATAATTAATTCTAGACAAAGTATAATTATTCTTAATTATTACCTTATTCAATTGGGAATAATCAATGCACAGCTAAAGGGATATGGATACACAATTTTTTTAAAGCTTATCAATTATTGATGCTTTCTCTTTTACAAAAACTACCAAATATCATTCTCTCTAAGTTAACTCCTTAAAGAGTTAACCAAAAAATGGGTGGGTGTACCATTGGCACTTCACAAGATTATTTTACCCTATAACACCACTTGTTATCTACATAACCATATCCTATACACTTCCCTAAGCATTGACACCTATCTTACACACTCTTCAAAGTAAGTCACCACCTTATTCAACCCTTACCTAAACCAAAAACCTTTTTTTACATTTACTAAAAAATGTCACCTTGGGTTGACCCTATATTCTAATAAATATTTTCATGTTACGAGTCTAGAGTGGCCTTAAAAGATCTAAACTGAGACCTAACTTACTTTTTTAAGTAATGATACAGGGTTGAATTGGGCCGACACTATGGGATAAACTTTGAAAAATTCTAAGGGTTATATTAATCTATATATACACATCCATTTACACCATTTATTAGGAATATAAGAATAGGAATATTATATTGTGCATCTAATTATCCACCATTCTACTTGAGGTACATTGCTTAGGGTTTCAATACTTATTTTGGAAATATGAATCTTGTCTTATGGATAAGTATTTTGGATACATATAAAAGTTTTGTAGCTTAGGGATTACTTATACTTTTTATCCTTACATACCACAAAAACTTCTTGCAAAGGACCTTGGCCAATGGAAAGATTAAGGATCAATGGGTTCATCTTCAAAGGAAAGTATTCCTAACTTTGTTCTTCCTTTGTTAAAGTAGGTACATTATCATTTGTACTTATCTTCCATGCATTAGTATTTCCTATACCTTGACTTGAGTATAGATCTTCTATGCATGTTTAATTTTTATGGTTATTACCCCCACTTTGTGCCACAAGCTTTGGTGATCACTATATTAAATTTTATTTTAATTTATATGTACTTAGTGATATGAAAACATAGTACCTAAATAGGGTTGTTTCATGGTGTTTCTTGACTAGAGGCTTTGTAACCCTCTCGTGATGTTATTATGGTAAAATATCCATTGGTAAGGTCTAGTGGATCCATCCTGGTCATGAACCTAAATGTTTAAATATATCAACAAATAGAAGTGTAAGTAGGATTTATCTTTTTTGAGATAGGATTGATTAATAAGTCATCTACATTTTATTTTATATACATTATGGTAAACCCAATGTGAATCAAACCCTTATAGGTTTTATTTCATGCATTAATTATATCATCATATTATATATTATTATTTTTTAGTACTATATCAAATTTGTCAATAAAATTTAAAATTTTATGTACAATTGTAACACAATTTATCCTAAACAACTATATTCTATTTGTGTAGGTATTCTCCAAACACAGGTGACTAGATTGATCAACTTGACATAGTATTATTCTTTAGTCATAGGATTTCATACTTTGTTGACATAGACAAAACTATTCATAATTCTCTTTTTTAGCATATAGATTTTGAAAACATAGTCAAGATAATTGACTTTATTCATAGATTAATTTTCAACACACAAGTTTTATATATTTCATTGACCCAGTCAACACTGTTTGTAAAATATTTAAAATCATCATTTGAGAAACACAATATATAATTTTCAAACTAATAATATTCAAAACTACCAAGGTTAATTTTTACCTACTTTGTCATTTCTATTTTTCATTTAAAGAATTATTTTTCAAAGGTTTGTAGTCTACAAATTTATAACCCTATAGCAAACTGGATTGACTAGCTCGACATAGTTCTATAGCCTATCTTCTCCCTTGAAGATAAAGTTGACCTATTCAACTGTGTTCTTTTAGATATTTCTTATGAATAATAATAATGACTCTATTCTATATTATTTGTATGTAGTGTTGCCTAAACTGACTCTATACTCTTCATAGTTAAAGGAATTAACCTATTTTTCTAGTAATTAGTTAACTTTCCACTTCAGTTGCTTGTATGCTTAGAATTAAAAACATAAACTAATTATGTGGATTTTGAATTTATCAATTTAGTCTCACTATTTTTCTATTTTACACACACTTCCAAATCACTTTACACTAAAAATCATTAAACAATTTTCTTCCCAAGGTTTATCTACTTGGATTTAATCACCAAGGGGGAAGCTAACTTGGTTTTCTAGCCAAGTATAAACATGTGGTTGATGGTAAATATTGGTAAATAACCCAACACCCTTATCATTGTGGGACTATAAAGTGAGGGGGTAGTCCCCAATACCAAGCAAATAACATCACCAATACAAACCCTTTCAACCTAAACTACCTAAAATTATCCATATATTTATTTCTAGTTCCTTATTAAAGGCAACTCTCTATCACATTAATTTCAAATTTTATTATAACTTAACATTTAGGAACGACCACTTATCATTTAATTTCAAGTTTTGTTGCTCACTCTTTAATAATTGTATTTTGTATTACAAAACTTGCACTAGATAGTGTTAGTGTAAGGTTTGTGTTGTGTGCTCTAATTAGATCAACCACATTTATCTAATTACTTATGTGCTTCCTTTTATTTCTTGTATACTACCTATAAAAACATTCCCTATTTTAAGAATAATGTCATCCCTATAGACACAGTCTCTTACATACTAATAGTCTTACTTAACTTCACTATAAAGTCACCCTATATGATTGTGTATCTTTTTCAACCTATTCAATTTATTATTCTAGAATAAATAGTTGACCTATTTTAATGTGTATCTTTTTAGCCTATTTTATTTCATATCTTACAATACACAATCCACCTATTTGACTATTTCATCTGTTATGTTTCTTATTTTTATAGAACACTATCGATTGGTTTGAATTTTTATATTATCAACTTATCCTTCTTTCCATAAAAGTTTTAGCCTCTTTCCTTCATAATTAATTTATTATTTGAGGATAATATAGAGTTAAACCAGACTAACATGATGAGTTTTACCAATAATAATAAGTTTCCCAAGACAACTTATGGCACCCACCTTAGATGAAAGCAATGTCCATGTTTCCACTCAAACTACCAATTATGGGACTCATCCCCATTCATCCTCCATTTGTAATCCTTTGTTATCCCTAGAATATAATCATGAGTTATATTACATAACCGAAATGATATTGTCCATTAATGAGTTTCCTCAACATAGAGGAAAATACCCTTTAACCATTTATAATTTTATGATAAGTCCTCAAGTAGAAGAACTTCCTTCACCCTCCCCTACCTTCTCTCACAAATCTGGGGGAACCACCTTCTTTTAATATCAAACTTTTCCTTATATTATGTCTCATTCACACACCATGACATCTTCTTTTA
Source organism: Torreya grandis (assembly GCA_037957365.1). Lineage (NCBI taxonomy): Eukaryota > Viridiplantae > Streptophyta > Pinopsida > Cupressales > Taxaceae > Torreya > Torreya grandis. The sequence continues at coordinate 921,821 of JARHVA010002944.1, read as the reverse complement.
TGACTTATTCAATCTACATTCTAGGTATCTATATTAACAAGGTAAGTTCAATGTTTAGTGGGCCTCTTTAAAATACCTTTCCATGTAACCATGATTCTAGTGAATATTTTTATACTAATGATAACCATGATATTAGTGCTTCTTTTTCTACCACCACTTCTCATGCCACTAGTGTTTTTCATGCTACTACTCATAATGCAACTCAAGCCATTAATATTAATACTAATGCATCACATGTTGTGAACATTAGTCAAAATGTTACCTAAACTAACCAACTCTTATTAAAAACACTTAATCAAATACATAAATTTCAAAACAATAATGCAAATCAAATGATTTAGATGCAAAACCATCTCATTATTCTTCAAAACCAACCTCAATAGGTTTCATGGGGAGTGTAACATCTTAATGTTTCCCCCTTCCCCACCCTCCCTGCCCCTGAGGGATTTCCATGGTAACCTTATCCCTCAACCACCCCTCATTAATAAAAAAATAAAAAATATATATAATGAACCTATTTTACCTCAAATTGATAATATTGACATAGGAGGTATCACACCCACCATCACCTATAATAGATCCACTGATCTAACATTACACCTAAATACATTTGGTAAAGATTAGATCAAACTTAACACATTTGCTGATAATAAAATATTAGCTAAAACACTCTCAAGAAATGATTTAGATTGGTATAGTCAATTAAAAACCCCTTCTACCACTACTGTTGAAGACTTGTTTAACTCACTTTTATAAGGATTTCAAACTAGTGATATTCTTGAGAATAATGTAGCCCAGTTTATAAATTATAAATAACTTGCAATTAAAATGGTACAAGCATTCATCAAATGATGGAAGAACTCATCTAATAAATTTGAGCATAATATGGTGGATGATGACCTCTTCCACCTATTTACGAATGCTCTATACCCCAAATTACAAGAATCAGGTTAGGATTCTCTCTCCAATACGTTTAGAAGAAGACCATGACCAAGTTAAGTGACAATAATTACTCATGCATCATTTTAAACCATCTCAACTTACAATTTGATCTAGTATGCTCATTAAAAACAAAAACTACCATGTAACAAATGATGGCATGATCGATACCTATGGCATTATTCATAACATTTAAGTAATCGATCTTAATAATGTTATAGAGCATGCCCCCCTTAACAAAACACTCCTAATCCTAATTTTTTTCAAACCAACCACACTAATGTTCACAAACCATTATCCTAATCCAAGTTTCAAAAATATCTTATAAGAACTCTACCATGAGATGTTAACCCCACTCATCCAATGAAATCATGGTATCATCCAAACAAAAAAAATTGGTTTCATGTAAGTTGGGGCCACTCTCATGAGACTTGTAGGTAATTACATAATCTAGTTATGGATTTTCTTCTTGGTCCAAACTTTGATCATGAAACACTTATTCAAAAGTGTCAACAAGAATATGACATATATTTTAAATCCCATGAAAAGCAAAGCAAAAACTAAGCTTTAAATCAAGCTAATTTTCATCTTGTTATATATAAATATCCTCTTCCCAACCATCAATATAGCATCAAAAAGCCTACTCCTTATATAAATAATGTCTAAAGTATTATATACCTCACTACTAATGAAGAAAAATTGGTTAATATGACTAACATGTGAAGAATAGTTGATTTTATCATTTCAAATCCAACACCCATGCATCACACCTCTCAACTATTTTACATCATTCAAGACACTTACCCATCCCATCTAATATAATTTTAGCAAGAAGACTTTATAGCATTTCAAAGACTATTCTCAACAACTCGACTTGATTCTACCTCTCACACCATCTCTACTCTTCCCCCAACATACACATAATAAGACAACATTCCCCAAACTTTCAATAGTATTTATTAAACCCAACCATGAGAAATACCTCCACCAACCATCACACCACCTCAATTCAATAAACCCATTTTTAATCAGCCTAAATTAACTACACCCTATCAACACAAGTTTAAGTAAATTTCTAACCTTCCTTACCAAGAGATCTTACAACATTATGTCCCTGTATCTATCAATCCTCCCATGGGTTACGATGAATGGGATCCCATTATAAAATTTATCATCTCCAGTCTGAAATTCCCTTACTCTATTAATGTAAAACTCCCCTTGTCATTTAAACTATTAATGCAATTGTTATTTCAAATGAACATCCCTCATCCTCCTCTAGTAGGACATGAAGATACCTTGTTTGGTTCTAAATATAGTATCCTTCAATAATGTGAAGAGATGTTGATACGTGTTGATGAAACAATGGAAACTTCTCTTTCACTTAAGTTTCCTATCACTTTCATGATTCCCAACAAGATTATGTTTCATGTAGAATATCATCCTCTATTCATTAGCATCCAAATTAGTGATATCCAAGTTAAATGTGCCTTAATTTATGAAGGTTTATGCACTTATATTGCCTCATTTTATTTAATTAATACACTTGGATATTTTGAATGCAACCTCAAGTCTACATGTAACACATGTTAAGGATATTATAGAAGTGAAATGCCTCCTCTAGGTTGTGTTTGGACTCCCATCACCTTCCCTTCTATCATTGTTCATGTGAAAGTTATGACCTTTAAATTTTTCCTTTATTATAACATTTTGCTTGGTCAACCTTGGATATCATATGAGATAAGTCACCTCATCCATGTGCCAATGCATCAAATTACCCCATAATGGAGCTATTTACAAGATTTAAGGAGACATAAACCCTTAGAATTTTGAATAATTCCAAGAATGTGGTGTCTTTAAAATTCTTACCCTTGATCCTTTGCCTAGTATCTCATTTAGGGAATCTCAAATATTCATTATCTCATCAATTACACTTGAGGTTATAATGGTCACCCCAAATAAATTGGGAACATTCCACCTACCCTCCTAGATTTCAATGGTGATGAGCTAGATGAGATTATACTCAATATCAAAAACCCTAATCTATACCCTCATATTATCTCCCAACTTCCTCCCTCTTTTTAACCTCAATCCCATCAACCACAGTTGATGATCTACCTATTGTCTTAACCAAGACTATACATTCTATCCATTAGGCATCCTCTGATAACAAAGTCATACCTAAATGTATCATTGACTTACATACACCTAGCTATGATGATGGTTATGATTTATATGACCCATTTTTATCCAGACTCATCCAAGCTAGAAATTCCAAAATTCTTTGATATCACACTTCTTTATTTCAATTTTTTTATTAGTATTTTAGAATTCCTTCATTTATAGTACCTAATACAAGTTTTTTCTTATTTGTCATAGGGTAGAGATGAAGTGCTCACATGGTACACCTCTAATTATATTAGATCCCCTTAGGAGTATGTTACTTGGATCATGACATGATAGGTCCTTATCTCTTTGCTAGATACTAGGATACTTATAGTTTTCTTCCTCTAGAGATGCTAACTACTATTCTTAAGCCTTTTTCTCATCTAGACTCACCTTTAGCTGAACCTAGTTTGATTTCTACTCCTACTCTACCTCTATCAGATATTAATCTAGTTTTTACTCCCACTTTACCTTTATATGAACCTAGTTTAGTTTATGTTCCATCCCTAAATTCCCTTGTTGATGACCTTATTCTTTTTTTGTAACTTGATCCCATGCCCACCCAATTGGTTGATCATCCTTATTATGATATCCATAAAGTTGTCAGTCATTAGACTAAAGATTTACTATTATATCAATTGCCCCTATCTTATCCTTCTACCTCTTCTATTATTATACCCCTAAAGCTTACTAAAAATGCATATGTTACTTACATGGGATAGATAACCACTCTTCCACTTATTTCCAAAAACTTAAGCCATATATTAACACATTGTGTCTAGCCACTAATCAGCCCAAAGTTAAGGCTATACCTCCTCCAAAGCTATTACCATAATATACCCTTAAATATGGGGAGGTATACTATATTTGGCACTATTGTGGTACACATCATATCAATTGATTCTATAGTCTTTAATAGCATATTATTAATCACCCACAATCAACACCCATGTCAGCCATTTTTCCTTCCATGTGTCACCCATGCAAGAAGGCTCCTTCTCTATCGGTGGCACCTCCTTATTTACCCACAAATACTATTCAGATTTATACATATATGCCTTTCCTTGAGTATCCTATGCATGATATCCCTCATGAGCATGGTCCATATCAATTACACCTACATTTTCAATTGAGGAAATTCAGAAGGAAGTCTTTACATAACTTTCCATGAGGATTGACAAGACTCTAGTTGATGTTAGAATCCATCTTCATAGAGATGTTTCAGATGTCATGAATAATATTTGTGGTCAAATTTATCAGTATTTATGAACACATCATGGTGTTATTTCATATTATTATACATTATGATTTTGGACTAGATTTGTGATTCATTTTTCTATATCTTATACATGTGACTATGTGTCCAATTTGGTTTAACCCATCTATTTTATATGGATCATTATATTATGATATGTGTTTTATATTATTTCAATTTATTTCCTCTTATCTTATGGTTTCTTATCATTCTTTTCATGATTTCACACTTATGTTTGAGTTCACTTAATTTATGGATTATTTTTATTTTACAATGCTTATTTTCTACCTTATCTCACTCAGAAACTAGATATTATTATTGCGATATGGTTATATAAAACTTGATTCCCTTAGTAATTTATCTCTACCATATGATTAGTTAGCAAACAAAACATCTCATTTTACTACTACTTACTAAGCTAATTTTATCTACCTTTATTCATTTATCTTTCACTCACATGCTAAGCATATATACGATTGAAACTTTAGACTATATATTGGTTCATAGGTAAGTCTAAGTGTTTAGTCAGTCATGTCTTTGGATATTTATATTCCTTTAAAACAAAGTCTAAATCTCATTTTTCTATATCAATTCTATTACTCATGTTAGTTATTCCAAATCTGTATGGAGGAGGAATCATAAAATACATAAAAAAGCTAAAATCCAAATCATTTAAACAAAATGCAATGATAAAAAAGAAACATAAAAATACAAAAGTCTAATCACACTAAAATACATGATTTATATCACATATTCTATTTCTAATCAAAATTCAAACTCCATAGTTGGCCTCATTCTAGATTTGAGATCTATTGGGGTGTAGTAGGCTAGAAGATTGAGATAGGAGAATTAAAAAATCTATAAGTGTTACCTAAAAAAAAATAGGTGTACCTAATCTTTACAATATACCAATGACTCTGTAAGAGGTCTTGAGGAATAGGGAACATGTTTTGGGAAGGTAGGTCTATTTTAATTTTCTTGTTCACATAACCAACATGATTTGATCTTAGAATCTCACTTATTATATTATATAGCTTTTTGATTATTTTGAGTAGGTATCCTTTGTATTTTGATGGTCACTAGACTCTTAGTGTCTCTCTTTTGTACCTAATATGCCTCATATTTCCTAAGGTGTTCTCATATATGCCTATGTCATGATTTTTACATTCCTTATTTCATTACAACATTCATAATATTTCCCCTTGAAAAATATTGTTTTTTAATTTACCATTCCCCTTAAGGTTCCCTTTGTGAGTTGTAGTTTAAGACCATGTATAGGACCAGGCTCTCCTCACAAATTACCATAATAAAACATTTCCTTATTACCATTCACCTCATTGGTGTTCTCCTTGTGATTTTTAGTGTAAGACCATGGATAGGACTAGGCCCTCCTCATAAATAACCACATTACAACCATATTTTTATTTCTCATAGTTATTTCCACCTAATTGGTTTTCCCTATGTGAGTTATAGTGTAAGACCATGGATAGGACTAGGCCCTCCTCACAGAATATTTCAATACCTAGTTCATACTATAGCCAAGTCACAATGAAATTACATGCTTCAAATTTGAGATAAGTTGTGTCTAATTATGAGTTACACATCATTGGCACACTTCCCATATTGATCTAGTATGTTTTATGCTTACTCTATAGGTTCTTTGCCTTTATATTCTTATTTTCTACAACTAGTTTGTTAAATTTCTCATACTTCCTAGCTTCAATTAGTGTGAATAATTTGATTTAAACTTACATTTTGTTTTTCTTTTCATACTTCCTAGCTTGATTTAGTATGATTGATTGACTTTATTATTTGTTTTTTTATACCATTGGTTTTCATCTGTCTTCCATTTTATTACAAATTTTCATACTTCCCTATCTGATATATATGATTTTTATATGTTTTAAATTGGCGCAAATATTTTACATGATTTGAAAAAAAAATACCCTTTTCACCAGTTTGATCAAACAAATCATTAATTATAGGAAAGGGATAATGATTCTTAATCATTAACTTAATAAATTAGAGATAACCAATGTACAATTAAAGGGATCCATCCTTATTATTCATAAATATGACTAGTGCTCCCCATGGAGACACACTAGGATAAATCACTCCTTTCCCCAAGATTTTCTCAAGCTAAAACTTGAGTTCACAAAAATATGGGGTGGTCATTCTATATGGTGATTTTCAAATGGGCTCAGCCTCATGTATCAAGTCAATAGAAAAATTAATCTTCCATGGAGGAGGCATACCTAGTAATCCATCTAGAAACACATTAGGAATTTCCCATAAAATAGGATGGTCATCCAAATAAGCCTTCTCTAACTCATTCAATTTATCACTTACCATTATAGAAAATAATTGATAGCCTTTATTTACACTCTTCTTGATTTTCATCATAGTGATCATGGGAAAAAGGTCTCTTGACTCTAGATATTACCAAAGGCATCTCAAGGTCATCCATACACTTGATAACCTTGTTATGACAATATAAGTTAGTTTTATGAGTTGTAAGAAAATCCATACCTAAGACACCATCTTAGGTTCCTAAGGGAATAATGTGCAAGTCTAATGTAGTAGATAAGACACCAAGGTCTAATATACAACTACTCACTAGGGAGCTAACATACATCTTAGTCCTAGAGGTTAACTCAACTACCCAAATTTCCAACTACCTAACAACCACCATCCCACAATGGTCCATGATAGAAGGAGAAATAAAGGACTCTGATGCTCTAAAATCAAACAAAATTGAAATTAAAATTACTCTTATATTACTTATGTCTTATATGACCATTGTCTAGTTTTTAGCTTGGTGATCATCCACTACTACATAAATTATATGTCCTCAACCCACATTACCCACTATTTTCTCCAACACTAGGGCCTTTTACCTATTGGAAGCTGATAATCCAAGAGGACAATCTCATGCATAATAATCAAGAGATCCACACATGAAACATATACCCTTTCACTAGTCTCACCTTGAGGAAGCTCTAGTTTTTTTAGGTTTTAAATAGGTAATTAATCTTGATGGTCTTACTTACTTGGACTATTGAGTTTATGTAGCCCCAATCTACTAATACTACTAAGGTCTAACATCACCTCAATTTTGGAAGTATTTATCTAGCCAATTCCTACTCCTACTTTGATCATAATGGTTACTTTACTACTACTATTATTGAAGGGGCCTAAAGTTGGGTTGAGTTTATTTCTAACCTCCCCTAACTGTAGGCTATGCACCTTATGACCTTAAGTTACCTTGTGATTACAATTTGCCAAAAAACTTTTTTCGGGTATCTTGAGTCTTTCCATGAGACATTTCAACCAATTAGGACTTTTTAATTTATATTACCAAGATTGTTGGAGATAAAATTTTAACTATGCCAAAAATATCTAAATTCAAGACTCTAATGAATATATTCACTTAGATTGTATCATTCGTGTAACCTTGTACATACCTAATCAAATATATAAAATAGAACTCATACTGAGCAATAGTGTCACTCCCTTATCAAAAGTCATGAAATTAATCTACTTTCTCTTGCATGTATTAAGGGGATAGGTAGCATGATCTAAAATGATATTTGAATAATTCTTAAGTGAGGGATGCTAGTGTCAAGTGGATCTTATACTCCTCTCCTTCCCACCAAATATTAGATACATATCTAAGAAGATGAGTGTCTAAACAAGATTTCCCATTAGGTTCACATCCATATAAAGTGAAACATCATCTCATGCTTTCTAACCATGCTTTAGTTGTGAATCCTTATTGAGTACCATCAAATGTAGGAGGTTATAGTCTAATGAAGTCTTTAACTAAGTCTCTAGGCATAGACCTATGAGGTCAGTCTAATTTTCATGTCTTTTATCACTCACTATGGTGATTCAAACCTTTATCACCCTTAAAATGGTGATGGGAGGACTCCTAGACCTTTATCTTTCTCTTTCAACTGATTCTTCATTATCTTAGGAATGTTATGGAGAGTGAATTTCTACTTCATGCTACCCAAAGGCAATCACTCTTGCAAAACATACCTCATTTGTATCATGGCTAAGAGGGGGTCCAATTTCATTTAGTCCTTATTGAATGGGATGATCATGCTCACTAATGGGATCCTCATCATGATGTGTTAAATGTCCTCCTCTAATTATGCATACCAATAGGTAAGACATCACAATATATGCAAAAAATAGAAAGCTAAAATTAATTCAAATTACCTTGAACTCCTGATGTTGTAAACTGGGATCTGATACCAAAATGTCATGCCCATTTTTTATTTAAAAACAATCACAACATAGTCAAAAAAATAAATAAACAATCATAAACACATAAACAAATACAAAAATTCATGTTAATCATAAAACTCATATAATACCTACCACTATAACCATTTTATGATTGGAGCTGTCCATAAATATGAAGGCTAAAGTCTTGATTCATTTGTCCACCACTCAAAATTATTTTGTGAGTTTATGCTAAAAAAGTGATTTTGATAAAGGCATTGAGATGGCCATAAAAATTATTCTTAACTACTATTGATGATATCAAGTTCCACATGTCCACCTTGATTATGATGAAGCCCTAGCTACTATAGAATATGGATGCACCATGCATCATGATTATGGGACCCCAGATCCTTTACTAATCACCCAAACCTATAGCTTTAAACATAAAGATCCTTAATTACATGGAACATGGAAGGATTGGGGTATTTACCCCAATGTCTTAAACCCTCCAAGACTTCATGCTTTTAGGCATCATCATTTGGAAATTTTCTAATGGCCTACTTACCTAGAGTTCTTACGAACTCCACTAACATCTTTAGGTTTATGGGTTGCTATGGTGATGCCACATGGTAACATCCCATTATTCCACTAGCCTATAGGCATTACTCCCTATATGATGAACTCAATGATTTTAGGCCATCACGATGATGCCACATGGTGACATCCAACTCACCCACTACCCTATCGTGGGTTTCCAGGTTGATGCCATGTGAAAACTTACCATTAATTTTCTAGCCTAGCATTGACCATATTATAAACAATGTTGACATCAATCTTAATTTATTGGGATGGTGACACATGGCTTCCTCCAATCCATCCATCAAATTTCATGAAATGAATAATGTAAAATCAAAATGTAAAGGCCAAAGTGGGTATTTGGTTAAGGCAAAAAGGCTACACAAAGGTTAGTTTAAAATGATGGAGGAAAATCTCAAGTGGATGATTGATTTTCCATAAAGGTCTTGACTAAGGTAGAATGTTTCACAAATAACTCAATGAATGGGTAAGGTCAAGATATGGAAAAAATAGGTGTATTTTAAGTCAAAAATAAACTAAGGCACAACCAAAGGAAAACTCAAAGATGAATCAATGAATGAGAACTCAAGAAAGGCAAATAAAAATGTCTATGTTTACTACTACTAATTATAAGAACTAGGTAGGTTCTTCATTCTTCATAATAAATTTAGCTAAGTAAGGCCATCATCAACATAAGTGATTGAATAATAAGGTGCCAAGGAAAAATGCTCTTTTGATTCTAAACCAATATTCTCATTGATTTACTTGAATATGTAACTCATCTGAGAGATTCAAATTTTCACTAAAACCTAAATGGTAAAAAGGGTATCCACTCATAAAAATTACAACTTCTAAATCTTAATTTAATGATTAGGTTGGTAAAGGCCCTTGTCTCATTTCATTCCATTTAAGGAAATATTGTCCTAAATGACATAATTTTATATGAATCAAAAGCAAATCAAACAAATAAGATTAAAAGCACCTCTCCTTTCACTTTTTGTTGGTTTTATTATGAGGAAGTTTTTAAGATTAATTTTTTTTAAATCCTCAATCCATGACTCATCCAAAAAATTTCTTTTAATATAGTAATCATCTAAATTCTAACTATTTATTAAAGCTATAATGACGTTCCCAATAATAAACTCAAGTTATTTACTTGTTTTCTTCTCAATAAGATAGGTTTGATTCATTAAATAACATCACATTCAGATCTAAAGAGATACATAATTCTTTAAAGACTAGTCACTCATGACAAAGTTATAAGCAAGGAAATCAATCTATTTATTTATTTAAAAGTGCCTTAAAGGCTAAAGACTTTCGATACATACAAGACTCTTCCTAGTATCATATAAATCAAGCATCATAAACAATTACATCTTAGTTTAAAACCAAGGTTTCAATACATACAAAATGGATATTTTAATCCTTATTTGGAATATTATCCAAACTCTATCTTTTGTAAGAATATTAAAACTAGGTTTCTTGCTTAAGCATTAATGATACCATGGAATTTATCCATTTAATTACATAAAAAAGGCACATTTCAAGTCCTAATTAAATAATAGAGGACCAATAAGTACTCAATGGTGTTCCTCATCCACTCCCAAGCATCTGCTAGCCATAAGAATGAAGGCTCACTACCCAACCTTTTTTCATCATCAATCTACCACTCTAGACACCCCTAAGCTCAAGACTCCTAGCTCTAACCATGTGTATATGACTTGGTTAAGTTAAATGCAAATATATAAGTAAGGGTATATTAACTAAATGGAATGACCATGCAACACCTATAGTCCTATTCACGATTCTTACCCAAATAAAAGCAAACAAGCATTCAAATGATCATTTAAGTGAAGTTAAGCATTCATAAATATAAACTAGTAGGAAAGATTGCATAACATAAATAAGGCCTATTATTTTTTAGATTAGTAATAGGATAACTCACTCTATTTCTTTTATACAATAGTCATGGGAGGGTTAAGTAGTCTACTATTATATCTCATCATGAGAGGGCTTAACAACTTTTATCATGACATTCATAAGAGGGTCAAACATTCAACCACCTTACCCAAAATAGGAGGGCTTGATATTCTTCCACCATGAATATGTTTCTCATATAAAATCACTACATTATGTCATAACAACATTAATACACTTTAATTTGAAGTTGAAACATCCAATTCAAGTGAGGGGGAACACAACCTATCCCAACCCATCAACTAGGCAAAGAACTGCATGGCAGCCAATGCACAACCATGAGAAGATAATAATATATGAAAAATAAACCAAGTGGTCCTATTTCCTTTAAGAAATAGAACAAATAAATAAATATAATCACTTCATTTGAACTAATGAGGAACAATCTCTCTAAGTCCCTCAAATGAGCAATCACTACAAGGTGGCCAATGCTCAACCATAGGCAAATAATAAAATAATTATAATAAATCAAGTGGTCTTATTCCCCTAAAATTAATATTAACAATCAAATAATATAAAATTTTCATTTTAAATGAATAATAAAAAAACATATTTTTTTAAGATGCCCACCTCTCAACTTTCAAACTACCTGGGAATTATCTTTTAGATGTCTAGACTCAACTCTCCTAACCAATTATTCCTATATGCTTATTCTCATTATGATAGTCTTACTTTATTTCAAATTGGAAAAATTCCTTAAATAATGGACCTAGAATTCTATATATAGGCATCCCAGAATAATCTAACCACCTCTACTTTCTTGCCCTTGCCTCATTAAGGGATGTTCTTTCCCATGCTAAAGTAAGGCATCTAATGACTCTTACATATTTATATGGTTTTTTCTAAGAATTCCTTACCTTTTTTCCCACATGATCTTGGTCTTAAGACAATTCATGAAATATCTTTCAATTGGAAACTAGACATTCTAGACATTGGCTATATGGTGATCAAGGTAAGCGATAAGTTTCACTGACTAGGATTAAAATATATCCACCTAAATAGACACAAAGTCAATAAAGGTGGTGAAATAGGCAAACAAATACTTATCATGAGGATAAGAAGTTTAAAAATTATTAGTAATATAACCATTCTTTTTTTAGTCTCTTTCCTTCATTGGCCCTTTTATTGTTCCTAAAAATTTGATGCACACATCAAATTCCTGTAACCTAATAGCTAAAGCTATAAAATTTAATTACACAAGGTAATTTCAATCAATTAAACATAGTCAATCATTCATGGAATATCAAAATACATGTATATAATTTCATATGATTCAATACATAATTAGTTTCCATTTTATAAGTTTTGAATCAATGATTCAACATGATTTAAGTCAATATATCTCAGACATAATCAAATTTCATAAATAGACATTTCATAGGGAAATGTAAGCATCATTCTTTCATAATTAAACAATCAAAGCACGATTGATAATAGGTCACTCTCATGATTCCTAACATATGAGAGCCTTCATGAAATCATTCCATGCCTCATCTAGACATGAATTAAACACATAATTTTATAATTAGAACATATAATTCATATTTCATAATCATCTTTCCAAAATAAACATTATGCAAAATAGGGCCTTACATAGTTGTACCACCTAGAATGATTGTGTAATTATGCTCCTTGAATATGTATTGCAGCTGAAAATATGGAATTGTTTAGATGATATTTATGGATTATGTATCATCTAATCTTAGTCTTGTACACTTGGAAAACTTAGACCTTGGTTGTTCCTATTAGTTATGGACCTTTTCTACTTTTGAAAGTCTTGTATCTCCTTTATATTTTTCCCCTTGGCCTATCTCTTGGTCCAACAAGTCTTATGTTGATGACCCAAACCTTTTATCTTTCTTAGAACTCTTAAAACTTACTTATATTCCATCTCTAAAAGTTTTTAGTTTGCACTTACTTTTTTGTTCCCTAGACACTAGCTTCCTAGATAAACACCTATGTCAACATAGGTGTACTACTCTAACACAAGTGTCCAATGACTTAAATTTATCCAATTTTTAAATGAAATGTATCTTGATAGTTTTTATAAGTTATTTAAGGTGATTTAATTCAATACATGGATTGATATAAATACAATATCAACCCTCATTCATTCTTCAACTAAAAAACCTAGCACAAGCCAAGGCAACCTATCAAAAGTATTTAATCAATAACTCAATAAATCAAAACTTCCCTATTTTATACTATTTCCATATCAACCATTTCAAAAACACATATATAGGTCTAAATCACTGAAAGAGTAGTATAAGATATTGATTTACCAAGTTAAAAGCTAGGCCACTATTGTATTTGCTTACTACATATTACATGGCTCACATACACATGGGGGAGAACTAATCAGTCTAAGGCCATGTTCATATTATTGGATATGTAGGTAGTGTTTAATGAAAGAGGGGTATTTAGGGTAAAATTTAAACCATGTGTTTACCAACCCATTTTTTCCCAAGATCATTATGAAGATGAAGAACTAGGGTTTTAGAATTTCATGAGGAGTGATAGTTCATGACCTATATCTGAATGCACTAGAGTGAAGGTGAAGACAAACCTAGAAGCATCTAGGTGGTTTCATCCTTTTAAAACATGTATTTTTATAGGATAACTACATAGAGTTTAAATAATATAATTGATGCAACCATTTAAGGTTGACAATGTCCACATCTTTAAAGGTACTTAATCCAAAATTTTATGACTATTCTAGAACCCTCTTCTATTCTTCTTTCTACCTATTAAAGGCTGACATATAGATGATTCCACATGAAAAAATCCCACTCACCTAATGTCTTGGGGTATTTTCACTATGTATAGTCTTCTCTGAGATCATAGGTCACCTAGATGATGCCACATGGTAACATCATGCTCACTTGTTAGCTTGGCATTGACTATATGACAGACCATACTAACATCACTCCTAGTTTAGTATGATAAAAACACATGGATTCATTCAATACATCCATAAAAATTCATGAAATGATAGGTAAAATAAAAATGTAAAGGCTAAAGTGGGTAATCTACTAAGGAAAAATGGTTGCACACAGGCTAGTTTAAAAGTGATGAAGGCAAAGCTCAAACATATGATTGATTTATCAAAAAGGCCTGACTAAGATAAAATTCTATATTAGGAACTTGATGAATGGATAAATCTAAGATAGGGAAAAACTAGGTGTATTCAAAGTCATAATTTGACTAATGAACAATAAAAAGAAAACTCAAACATGACTCAATGAATAAGAACTCAGCTAAGGAATATAAAAATGTATACATTTCCAACTATCGACTATAAGATCTAGGTAGGGTCTTTGTTCCACATAATAAATTCAACTAAGTAATCCCATCATCATAAAATTTATTCAATAAGAATGTTTCAAGGCAATATGCTCTTTTAATGACAAACCAATATTCTCATTAGTTTCGCGAAATATTCAACCCATCTGAGATACTCAACTTTCCACTAAAAAAAAAAATGAATCCACTCATAATGATTAGTAATTTAAAATATCATCTGAATGATTAATTTGGTAATGACCCTATTATCATTTCATTCTATTTAAGGAAATATAGGGTCAAACAACATAATTTCCTATGAATCAAAAACAACTCAAACAAGGAAGATCAACATTACCTCTCCTTTGATTTTAAGTTGGTTTTGTAATGAGGAAGGTTTCTATCATAAAACTTTATAAACCCCTCAAACCAAGACTCATCTATAAAATGTCATTTAGCAAAGTAAACATCTACATTATGACTATCTAGTCAAGATATAATGTCATTCCTACTAACAAAATCATAGCTATTTACTTGAGTTCTTATTAATAAGTTTGATTCATTAAATCACATCACATTTAGATCAAAAGAGATACATAGTGCTTTAAATACTAGTCACTAATGACAAAGATATAATCAATGAAATCAATCTATTCTTTATTTGAAACTATCTCAAAGGATAAAGACTTTTTGATATATATAGGAATATTCCCAAGATCCTATAAATCAAGCATCATAAATAATTACTTCTCTATTTAACACTAAGGTTTCATTACATAGAAAATAGATATTTTAATCCTTAGAATATTATCAAAACTCTTTATTTTTTAATAATATTACAAGCAGGTCGGTTACATAAGCATGAATGATACCACATAATTCATCCATTTAATTACATATAAAAAGGAACATCTCAAGGATTAATTAAATAATCAAGGACCAATCAGTATTAAATGGTGATCCTCATCCACTCCCAAGCATCTAATGGTGATCCTCAATGATTTATTAAATAATGAAGGATCACTACCCAACATTTTTTTGTCATTAAGATACTACTTTAGACATAAAATTAAGACTCCCAGCTCTAAGCATGTTTATTTAACTTGGTGAAGGCAAGTACGGATATCTAAATAAGGGTATCTTAACTAAAGGGATTGACCATGAAACACCTATGTTCATATTCCCTATTCTTACCCAAAGAGACTCCTAGTCCTAAATACAAGCAAACACACACTCAAATGATCATTCAAGTGAAGCTAAGCATTAATAAATATAAACTAGTAGGCAAGATTTGTAACATAAACAAGGCCTATCATTTGTTAGATTATTGAGAGGGTAACTCACTTTTTTTCTTCCATAAAATATTCATGGAAGGTTTAGGAAGTTTACTATCATGTCTCATCATGAGATGTATTAAAAATTTCCACCATAACATTCACATGAGGGTCAAGCACTCTACCACCATACCCAACATAGGAGGGCTTGGCATTTTTCCATCATGAAGTTTCTAGTCATAGACAACCATTGTATTATGTCACAATAACATCAATACACTTCAATAAACATTGAAGAATCCAAATCAACCAAGGAGGAACACAACCTCTTCCAGGCCCTCAAATAGGTAAAGAACTACATGGTGGCTAATGCACAACCATGGAAAGACAATAAGATAGGTGGAATAAACCAAGTGTCTTATTTTCCTTTAAGAAAGATAATAAACAAATAACTAGAATCATTTTATTTGAGCTGAGGAAGAATATCTCTAAGGCCCTCATAAAGTCAAGCACTACATGATGACCAATGCTCAACTATGGGTAATAATAAAATAGGAAGAATAAACCAAGTGGTCTTACTCCCCTAAAAGAAATAAGAACAAGAAAATAATATAAGCATTTCATTCCAAATGAATATTATAACACATATTTTGTTAGGATGTCCACTTATCGACCTTTGCTTGGGCATTATCTTCCATCTATGTAGACTCGGCACTCATAAATACATGTTCCTATTTTCTAATTTTCCTTATGCTAAGTCAAACCTTATTTTAAATTATCAAAAGTCTTTCACTAAGGGATATTTAGTTATGTGTTTGTGTGTGTGTGTGTCCTATAATATTCTAACCACCTCTATTTTTGTAGCCATGCCTCATTAAGAGACATTCATTCCCATGCTCAATTAAGCGCATGGTGACTTTTATAGATTTTTGTGGTTGCTTTCAAGACTTTCTTACCTCCTTTCCCACTTGATATTAGTACTAAGGAAGTTCATGGAAAATCTTCCAATTAGCCACTATACATTCTAGATGTTGGCTGTAAGGCCTTTAGGGTAGGCAATAACAAGTTTCACCCACTAGGCTTAAAGGTTAGCCACCTAAAGAGATGTTAAGTTAACAAAGGTGGCAAACTAGGAAACTAAATACTTAACATGAGGTTAATAAGGTTTAATATTGATTTGTGATATAACCATGCTTGGTGTAATCTCTTTCCTTCATTGTCCCTTTTCTTATTCCTACACACTTGATACACACATCAAATTCCTCTAACCTAATAGCCAAAGCTAGATAATTTAATCAAGTAAGGATATTACAATCAATTAGCCATAGATAATCATTTATGAAATATAAACACACACATAGATAATTTCATATGATAAAATACATAGGTAGTTTCCATTTCATAAGCTTAAAAGTAATGATTCAACATGATTTAAGTCAATATATCTCATACACAATCAAATCTCATAAATAGGCATTGCATAAATAAATGTAAACATCATTATTTCATAATTAAGCAATCAAAACATGATTTATAATAGGTTTTTATCATTGTTCCTAACACATGAGATCCTTCATGAAATCCTTACATGCCATCTACTAGACATGACTTAACCACATAGTCTAATAATTAAAACATATAAGTCATAATTTCATAGTCATCTTGTCAAAGATGAGCACTATATAAAATGGGGCCTTAAATAGTTCTCCCACCCAAAGAGATTGTGTAATTATTCTCCTTGAATATGTGTTTTAGATAGAAATATGTCATTATTTAGATGATATTTATGGATTATATATCACACAACCTTAGTCCTATATACTTGGAAAATGTGGACCTTGATATTTTCTCTCAGTTTTATACCTTTCCTACTATTTAAGTCTTGCATCTATTTTATCTTGTTCCCCTTATCGTATCACTTGGTCTGACTAGTCTTATATTGATGACCCAAACCTTCTATCTTTCCTAGAATTATTATAACTTACTTATATTCCACTTGTATAAGATTTGAGTCTATACCTACTTTTTTGTTCTCTAGACACTAGCTTCCCAAATAGACACACAACACAGGTGTCCTACTCTAACATAAGTGTCTAGTGCCTTAAAGTCATCTAATTTTCAAATGAGACATATCCTAATGGTTGGCATAATTTATTTAAGGTAAGTTGCTTATCCAAAGGGATTAATATAAATATAATATCAACCCTCATTCATTCCTCACATACAAAACCTATCACAAGCCAAGGTAACTTATCAAAAGTAATAAATCAGGCACTCGATAAAGTAAAACTTACCTATTTTTTCATATATCTATATAAATCATAGGGACAACACATACATAGGTTTGAAGTAATGAAGAAGCAGTATAAGAGAATGTTTTTTCAAGTTACAAGCTATGACACTATTACTTACTTTCCACATATTACATGATTCGCATACAATTTAACACATGGGGGAGAACTACATCAGTCTAAGGCCCTCTCGGTAGTATTAGCTATGTAGTTAGTGCTCAATTATAGAGGGGTATTTTGGGTCAATGTGATATTGTGTATGCACTAACCCATTTTCCCCAAAGGTCATGATAAAGATGAAGAACTAGGGTTTTGTAATTTCATGATGAATAATAGTCCATGACCAAGATCTGAATGCACCAAAGTGAAGGTGTAGAAAAACCTAGAAGCATCTAGGTGGTCACATTCTTTTTTTATCATGTATTTCATATAGGACACCTACATCAGGATTAGACAATATATTCAATGCAACTGTCTAAGACTGATAGTGTCTAAATATCTAAAGGAACTTAATCCAAAATTTGGTGACTATTCATGAACCATCTTCTATTCTTATTTTTTCCTAATCCAGATCTAAAATTATGTTAGCATCAGAAACATCTAAGTACTTTATTTATTTATAATTTCTACATATATCATAGTTGTACTTAATATTTTTAGCCTATCTTAGTTTAATTAATTCAACACATGTTATATCCAAGTTTAGCATCTTATTGACCTATTATAGAGATATTTTATCACTCTTGTACCTTAGGCTATCTTTATCCCATTTAACCCTAGATAACCCCAATCTATATTTTTAGGGTTAAACATTTGGTGAATGTGATATTTGAACTCCAAAACTTAGGTCAATTAGGGTTATTTTATTTTTATATTATTGATCCTAGATTGTTATAAAATGTGTACAACATAGATGCATCTATCACTCATTTTGGGTTCTAATTTGTGATAGTCACTATGTTTTACATCATTACTTCCCTTGTCAAAACTATTAATAAAATTTGTAAAAATGATGAGAGGGACTTAAATTGAAAACAACACTTAATATCACTTCAAATTTTATTTTTTAATGTTATAGAGCCAGTATCTAGATGCCAACATGTATGATCTCAATAATTTTATACTTAAATATTATTTGAATGATAACTACCATCCCACACCCATTATTTGCCCACATCTTATATTTCATTTTAGGATCCATGTTGATACTACTAAAAGAGGTAGGTTGCTCAACCCATTCTACCACTTGAGAATATACAATAGGTACCTCTTAAACCTAAGCTTTTAATAAAATATAAGGTATAAGACATTATTTACCAATTAATCAATACACATGATAAAATTTAAATTCTTGAGATCCTAAATAAATATAATATTTTTAAGGATATCCTATATGAGGCATTGCATGAGACATAAATTCAAATTAATATTAAGCCTACTTATATTATGAATATCATGAAATATTTTAAGAATAATGCCAAGCTCATTATCTTTGATCTAATAGATTTATCATCTAAATATATTATTGACCAAAATTTGTCTTTATTAATATAAGTGACCATCCAAAATAAATGCATCAAAAAGGTGCTCATTGATAATGGATCAGGTCTAAAAATTTGTAGCATAAAATTACTAAACACCATGGGTATTTTCACCAATTTTATTTAAAAAAGGGTTAGGCACATAAAAGGATTTAATAATTCACATATCCCTCTAGTTGGTAAAATAACATTAAATGTGACATTAGGATAAAAAATAGTTTCAAATACATTTTAGGTAATGTCTCAATCATTACATTATAATTTGCTTTTGGGTAGACCTTGGATCATTAAACAGAAGTTGTCCCATCTACACCTCACCAATGTGTAAAATTGATACATGTTGGGACTTTATTATCCATGCCTACTGATGATGAACCTTTAAATTTTTTCAAAAGGATACATTTTGAAACTAAAGTCATTCTCACACTAGTACCACTTAAATAATGCATTCCTATTGAGCACTTACACATGTATGAAATAGGTGAGTAAATTAAAATGGATCCTTTATCTCTATATGTAAGTAAGGCATCAAATACTAAAGTAAACATACATGAAAATAAAGAGGAAGAAACATTACTAAAGAATCCAATAGAATTAAAAGAGCCCCCAACATTTGAGAATCCTTTATTGGTCAATACTAAGTAAATATATGGCCATGTTTTATATTACTATGAAAGTGATGATGGTACCACTTATGATATGATAGATGAGAAAATGTGAAAACTAAAATTTTATCCACTTGATCACCTTTCACATAACCTATTTGAACCTATAATTCCCATTACATATAAGTTAAATCCACTTTTATAAGATACGAAATTGAATCCAGATAAGGGAAAAACAAAAATAGTAGATGAACATATAAATGTTTGTTATTCCATACATCTCTCTTAGATAAAAGAATTGATTCAAACTTAAAAGGATCAAATGCAAAATCATCATGTGAACAATGTGGAGTGTTCTCAATAGGCTCATAGAAAATCTTATAGATCATGACACATCAAGATAATCCATATTATATATGTTACTTGAACATAGAATGATCCATTTAATGTATATTGGACATAGATCATGCAATATACTTCTACCTACATGAGACAAGGTACCATATTCTAAAAATCATTGAATCATTAGTCATAATACCAATCAATGTGAGGCATTTAATAAACTAATTTAAAATATAATAATTAAGCATGCATACACATTGTGTCACATTAGAAAAATTAAAAATCATTCATATATTTCATAAGATAATTATATCTCAAAATGGTCAAATCATGAATATTTAACTATTACTACAAATATTGATGGGTTATCTTGCCACCATATCTAGTTTGATATTAACAAGTGGGATGTAACTTGTGGCACCACACTTATTGCACAATTGGGACATACTATAAACAAACTAATATACTCTATATTAATGCCAAAATCTTGAAGGTAAATTCAAGTACCTATAACATGTGGCCCATATGTATAATCTTCCACAATATAGATATCTTACCATGAACTACATTTGAAACTCAAGTTTAGACTAAATTGGATATTTTAATGGAGTGATAATCTATATAGTAGAAACATGTGTGTTACTTATATTTATATGAATTCAGATATTTACATACAACATGATGAGTATGATTATTTTCCCACACCATTGGCTTCATGTAAACCATTAGATAAAAACATTGAATAGGTGGTATTACATCATTATAAATAAATCTTGATAAATTTTATTGGTGGTCCTACACCATTTGATGATGAAGACTTACTTGATTATACATATTCACATATTCTACAAATACCAAAAAAAAAACTAAAATACATTTAAAAATCCAAAAACACTTTTGACACATATATAATTTATTGGCTCCTTGGTATTTATGTGTTAGTTCCATGTTAATGGATGATATATCAGTTAATTATGTAAACATGTGTGTCATACTCATATTTGAGTGTGATACAAGTGTACACAAATACATGATCTATTCCTATTTTTGGATGTTGGGCCTTATCTATAATCATGTCATATGGACATTGGTGGAATCTACCTCTATGATCATGATACTTTCAGGCTATATTATTCTATGGTCACCTTACATTATCATGTTTTGATATCATATATGTACTTATACATGCCTTTATACATGATTATATCTTTCATAGGGTACTTGATATGCTATGTACTTGATTTTTTTCATTTGATCAATGGACTACTATGATTTATTTATGATGGTTTCTTAATCTTTCCTTTATGCACTTACTTGAGTGCATTTCCTTGATATTGTATTTC